>WNWU01000006.1:3471426-3501944 GCA_012654045.1 Ptyas mucosa
ATACACATACACATACACATACACATACACATACACATACACATACATATACATATATATATATATATATATATATATATATAAATCCAATTTTATAATTTCTTAAATTCTGTGAAATGACTCATAAAAGCTCTCAAACAGCTCAGATTCTGCCCAAATGACACTTACTACAAAGAGTACCATCTCCATTCTCTCGTTTTTGATGATGATGAGTCCGATTTTGCTCAGGTTCTTGGCAGACATAAATGGTCATCTTAGGCCTTACATTCCTAAAGGCAAAACAAAGTTTTCTGTTCAGTTTTGGCATCGTAGGCAAAAGTATAGTTCTCTAATCTTAATCAACAGCTTTAACATGACTGCCCCAAGGATATAATCAGTATGACTTCTGCTTAAGCAAGGGGTTGGACTAGAAGATCTCCAAGGTCCCTTCCAACTCTGTTATTCTGTATTCTGTATCAATAAATCTGTTTTGGTATTCTGTAATTGAACAGTAAGGTGCAAGCAGAATGTGGGAAGACATCTGTGATTTTTTACAAGCAGGAGTAATGATCACTGATGATGCAAAGTTACAGTATTAAATTTGGGCCCTATGTTCCACAGTATTCACATATTCACAACCGACAATAACTGGTATAAGAAGAAGAACTATAACAAACCTTCCTTTAATGGCATTAAAAAGTCGAATGCCATCAGCTGGGCCACAAATTTGAACAAAGTCTTCTTTGGACATCTTCAGTAAGTCAGCACCTATACATTTCAAGCACAGATGATTTTCTTTTTCCTTCCAAAAACATATATCCAAGAATACAGACCCACCTTTCACAGATGTTTTATGACAGACGTTGGCTGACCATACATGCTAATTAGAAAATGGGGGGCGGGGGGGGACAGAAAAGGAGGAGTTTTGCACGTAGTCATCAGAAAGCCGATGTATACAAATATGCATAGTTAAACTACAGTATTCCGCAGAAATGTCAACACATGACCTATGCAAAGTAGAGGTGTACCCCTTTTAAGCATACATTTAATACACATACCTGAGAAACTTGAAAATAGTCTACAGAACTGAGAAAACCTATTTCGATGAAGCCACTGCTGAGCATCTTGAATAGAAGCAGAGGGAAGGAGATGCTACATTGCAAAAAGAATAAGAAGGTCTTGAAATGAACTGTTCATCAGTGTCCTAAAAAAGAAAAGCACCACATTAACATGATCCCAGATACTTACATCAGTGTTGGAAGGCAGGAGCTCCACCTGATGAGTTGGAGAACTGTTGCTAAAAAAACATACAGAGTTGAGGAAAAAAAGAAAGCATTTTTAAAACTCTCATTTAATCATGTTGGCCATTCCCCACCCCCACCCCTCCACCATACATCTTAGGCAATACAGTAAAACAACTGAAATGAATTTTCTTTGTTATTATTATTATTATTATTATTATTATTATTATTATTATTATTATTCTAAATTTGGGCCAATGCAAAAACCAGGTTTGAACAAGAGCTGCTTAAGTCTTATCAAGCACCTATGCTGGTTAATGACTACAATGCAGTTTTAAAACAAAATATCAAGCATCTAAACTGTATCTTGATTTTTAAAATCAAATTGGCATTATTTGGAGCTAAATCTCATTCAAGCTTTGGCATGAACTAGGTCTCTTCCCTCAAAGATTGGCATCTAGCAGGTCCTATGAAGTATTCCTTTTAATTGAAATGTCCCTACCCTGTGGAACACCTTTCCCATGGGATTTGGCAGATCCTCACCCTTTTTTGATTTCCAGAAAGTTCTAAATAGCTGGCTTTTCCCACAAGCATGGGGATAAGAGGAGGTTGGAACCCAGGGCCCATATTTTGGAGATATATTGGAGAATATCAGGTTCTATTACTGTTTCTGGAGCTTTAGTATTGTTGAGAACTATGGCTCATAAGATGGGTGGTATTTATATATATATGATCATTATCATTGTAGATTACTATCTAGCAAGGTTTGAAGTGGCTCATATTAATTTATGATGACAAGATCTTGAGATCCAGGTATGGTTTATAGATCAGACTGAGGGAAATCATATCCAGATCTTCATTTAGCCTTAAAGCTTGCTACAGAACTAAGCAAACCACCACCCCCTCAGCACAACACATCTTTTTGTTACAAAGCTAAAATGGAAGGAATGGGTTGCATATTATATCTTAAGGTCCTTGAAGAAGGAATACACATATATAACTAAAATAAATTAAAACATTACCTTTTCCCCTAGCTAACAGTGGAGGGGGGGAAATCATCTAAAAGTTCTCTTGCATGCATTCTCTTATGTAAATAGCTTTCAAATAAGGCAAAGTTGTGCAAGAGTTCAGCTGCACAGGAATGGATCTTACAATCTCAGTCCATCGACATTAAGCTGGGTCTGAAAGCCAGGTTAAGCTTCCTAATCTTTTATATTCGGAAGTGTTTAGAACACACAACCATAAAATCTCAAAACTGGGTTGCCTCTGTCAGCAGAAAAGACAAAAATATTCATCACGTACCCTTCTCCAAGGCTGAAACTGTTTGGAGAGCTGTTGTAATTTGGAGATGGAGCGTTGTTCACTTGATAAGGTACATCTGGCCATGGGGAACACTGTGCAAACAAAACCAAGGTGTTGAGAAAGAAAATCCAAAAATGCAACCTCATTCTGTTTTAAATCTAGCTTTTATTGGATTATCAATAGCAAAAATATATTTGTTATCACCTACGTGCACACTCCAACTCTGAAATTATCTGATTTCCAACAGTGATTGTATATGCACTAGAATTCAAGCAACTACTCAAATGTTAAGCATAAGCAGGGAAATAACCTACAATCAGTTTCCTAGCACTGTACATTTGTACATGGTGGAACAAATAAAAAGCCCTACTTCAATTGTATATTCAATGGGGAAAAGGGCTGCTAATCTATAAATATAGAATATAATATATTTCAAGCCCTCCTTACTACATATAACCACGTTATACTTAATATATGCAGAGTGGGCTTACAAGAAAGCTAACATAAGTCTACCCACTCACTTTTTACACAGAAATAATTTTAAACCTATGCTTAAATTATTATATATTATTGTATAACTAAATTCTTAGCAGAATCTAATGTTGTAAGAGTAGATGTTTGTGCAGCTGGAGGTTTCCTGCTTCTCCTCCAACCCCACTTCCCTACAGTTGAAATATGCTTAAGAAATATGCTTAAGAAATCCATTATCCATTATCCAGACTGTGGATTTGCTAGTGGCTGTGTCACAACTGGGACAGCTGAAAGAATTTCACCATTCATTTTCAGTGATATAACAGGCATTAACTTAAGATTTCTCTTCACAGTAAATACAAACATTAGTAAATATTTAACTTTTCTGGAACAAGGACTATATGACTTCCTGCTTTACGGTGCTAAAGGTCATTCTCATCAACAGCAGGACACCTCAATCTAGTAGTTCTTTAAAACTGGGTCACTTTCCAGGCAGAGGACTCACTGCCCTCAGCCATTAGGATCCATAATGTGCTGGCTAAATGACACAGACAGATATAAAAGGTTCTATGAATGAAACAGCAAATTTGTTTCAGCTCTTCTTTAAACATTTAACTTTACCCTACTTTCTCAATGTTTGTTTAATCTGGGTCTTGCAGCAATGTGAACTTTAAGACTAAAATGTCAAAATCCAATTAAGCCTCAAAAGAGGAATGAGACCAAAACTTCCCTTCAGACAGAGAAAATATCTGCCTATTGATCTGTTTTTACTTTTGTTTGTTTAGATTGCCCAATAATGAAATGAAATGAACTGCACACACAAAAAAAACACAAAATCTAAAATGAATTAGAAGAATTGAAGGGGAAAAAATACCTTGAAGATAGAAGCAAGCAGGAAATAACACAATAAGATCAAATAATTATTTTTAAAGATTTAGAAGACCTTCACTGTGTGCTGAAAGAATATGCAGTATACATCAGTAAACCTCTCTAGGGAAGTCTATAATC
Organism: Ptyas mucosa; assembly: GCA_012654045.1. Lineage (NCBI taxonomy): Eukaryota > Metazoa > Chordata > Lepidosauria > Squamata > Colubridae > Ptyas > Ptyas mucosa. The sequence continues at coordinate 3,475,428 of WNWU01000006.1, forward strand.
TGGACACCCCATTGTTAAGGCTCTGCTTCAACTAGCAATCCCACTCCTTTAGTGGAGGTACTCATCAAGAGGATTGAGGTTCCTTCTCACATGTTATTTCCCCAGCACAACAGCACAACCATTCTCCTTCTGTACACCCAGCCTGGCACATTGTGAGTATCATTTTGAGGAGGTCTGCAGAATTATACATTTTGAGATTACAATATAATTGTACATGCAGCCTGAGGTACAAAAAATGATTATTATTTATTATTCCAGTGGCAGGTTGGAAGGGAAATGGGTGGGAGCTTTACCTCAATTCATTACCAAAATGCCACAGTGAAGTGGCTTCTTCACTGCATCTAAAGATAGGGCCAAGCCTGTGGATTTTAGAAAATTACCTTAGTATCCAAGCGGGGACACTTTAAGTAACTGGTTCCAATTAGCTTAGAAAGTTATTGTTGATAACCTGAATTTCAGAATCCAACAGAACATTCTTTTCAGCTCTTTGGAACTTTAGGAAGCATCAATTTTAGGCTATATTAGTTTTAAATACAGATCAAGCAGGTCATACTGAGCACCATCAAATCTAAAAATGCAACAGTGTCCTGTTTTAGACTTTACCCATTGTATCATTTTGCTTCAAAATTGAACACTCCACAATATTGCCTTCTATACATATAAAATATGCAGTCTTTTGCAAGTAATAACCATATAACACTGCGACTCTAGGACAGTGGTACCTCAGTGAGAATGGTTGTATCATAGGAAGGCTGATATTTCTCCCTTTCTTGAGTGGTTTTCTTCTCCATTTTTTCTCTGTCTGTTTTCTGTTTCCTATCTGCTCCTTTAGGCTATAAAAGCACATATACATTTAGTTTGTCTTAAGCAAAGGATTGTTAAACAGAAAGTGCAAAAGCTTTTATTGATATTAAACATGACATTGAGGCACGATTTAATGGACATTCTTCCCTTGTGTATATGTGCCATGGGATATAGGATAGAAAATTGTTTTTGTAAAACTGGCATGGGCAATCTGTTCCAGGTGTTGTTGAACTCTAAAGCTTGCCCAAAATATGGCTCTGGTGAGAAATGCCAGTAGCTCAACAATATGTAGAAGGTGCTGAAGTTTCTTCACCCTTTCTGAAGGATACTTTCCATTAGCAATGGCATCAGTGGATACAACCATGGTGAGCAGGACAATTCCTGCTTTTCTTCTGCAAACCTTGGAGTTTAGCTACTCAACGAACTTAGAAGGTTCACAGATACTGGAATTATTAAAGTGACTATTCATCAAGTGGATTTTTATTAGAGAACTGCTTTTTATAATTTTAACTTTATTGCATATAAAACAATATCCCAATAAAGTATCTATATCACACTCTCTATTCCAAACGTCAAAAATACATAAATATGTACAGAGACATGCCCGGCTTCACTCAGATGGATATAATCTATTATGTTAATCATCATTGGCTAATATTCCAATTTGTTCAGTAATAGTTAGAATTCAATTTTGTTTCTAATTTTTATTTGTTTATTAGATTTTAGCATGTGTTATTCTGGGAATTGATCTGAAGTGGGATTCAGGACATGGAATCACACAATAATGAATGCATACAGTATATGCAGGAAGAAATAGGCCAAGTCACATGAGTCAAGAATCTTTATATAAATGCACAAATTATAGGGAACAAACAGAAAGAACTAGGAGTTTAAATGCAAATATGATATAGTCAGCATTACAAAATCTGGTAGGATGAAACTCATGAGTGAAATGTAGGAAATGAATGATATAACTTACTCAAAAGTAATATGCCAGACAAAAGGGGAGGAAGAGTAGCTTCATACAGGGGAACTGCACACATGTGTTGATAGGCAGAAATTTTAGTATGAGTCTATTTGGAAGCACTTTGTAAGAATACAAGGAAAGGAAAATCATGAAAATGATGGTGTGCTATAGACTACCAAGCCAGACAGAAATGGATAATCATTCTTAAATATCTTAAAGAACTTGCAGAGAGAAGAAACATGGTAATAATAGTAGAATTCAGCCATCTGGAACACAGTTGGAAACAAACAAAGTTAACACTACAAGATCTTCAGAGTTGGGCTTGCTGACTTCCATTTTCCAGACAAGAAAAATAAGAGGCGGGCTTTCCTAGATCTGATCTTAAACATTTGAGAGTGGTTACCAAAAAAGTAAAAGCAATGAGAAAGTGGCCATGCTCAAGTTATATAAAAATAGGAGAACAAATTTTCCCAGAATTTGAGAAGTACTAGATAGGATCCCATGAATAGAGAGATCCTTACATCAAATGAAGTGCAGGTTGGGAATAAGATATTTTAAGTACAATTGTATCCCATTCTAATGAGAAAAAAATGAAAAGAGATTAGGAATCAGTTCTGGATGCACAGGGAGCTTTTCAAATAAACTAAGAGGTGAAGGGGCCATATAGAGGAAATTGAATAACTGACAAAAAGCGGGGAATGATCACCAAGAGGAAGTAAAGAGATGTCAAAAATTAACCAAAAATCCAAATTTTAATATGTGATTATTTGTAATTTTCACAGAACAATCTTTCCCCACCCCCAATTGTGCCAATTTAAACTCCATACACCCTTCTTTTCTGAGAGCCTACAGATCCCCTCATATCTGTCCAACTATCCTCTTTTCAAGAATAATGGGGAGGAAGAAATGTCATTTGTAGCATCTCCTTATGGCACAAAATTAATAGAAGAAATTAGCCACATACCTTAAATACTTTTATCTGGCAGCTTGCAGAATGCAAGTGTTCTGTATACTCCCCGTTTTCATTCTGTTTAAACGTATCCATTTGTATTCGGAATGGTACCCCTTTCTCCCCTCCATGTTTCCTTGGAGTAAATTCCGTACTAATACAGTGCACCTAACCAAAAGAGATGTGCTTAGTGCTCAAGTCCCAAATCACGCTGCTTGAGATTTGGGTTTCGGGTTGTTGTTTTTTTAATAGAAGTATTTGACAAGTCTTATGTGGGGAAGCTGAACTAATAATGTAACCTACTGCTTAGCTTTGGAAAAGGAATCAGTATTATCCAAATTGAGGTACCCACTGAATCCTCAGGGCGCAGTGGTTAGAATGCAGTATTGCAGGCAAACTCTGCCAACAGCCTGGAGTTCGATCCTGATGGGGCTCAAAGTTGATTCAGCCTTACATCCTTCTGAGGTCGGTAAAATGAGGACTCAGAGGGGAGCAATATGCAAATAATGCTTTGATATTGCAAACTACCCAGAGAGTGCTGTAAAGCTCTATGGGGCAGTATATAGGTGCTATTGCTACTACCCAAATTACATTCTCCTTTTCATCAGCTCTTCCCTAAAGGAGCTATTTCCTTCTACCAAACATTAAATAATGGAATTTGTCCTATCATTATCTGTCTAGTGGCCAGATAATGCCAAAAGAATTAATGACTAAAACTTCACTGATAGTTTGGACCATACTTCAATATTGTTACTATTGTTACGCTCAGATGGTAAGGCCTCTTTTAATACTGAAAAAGTATAAATATTCAGAGATATCTTTAATCCTCAATGTTTTTTTTTAAAAAGTATTTTACTCCTCTTCTTGGAGAAAAATGAAAATTATGTAATCTTCAATAATTGAAATATAAAGTGCATAATATTGCCTATTTGTATCTTCTATTAGTTGAACTGATTTTTTAATAAAGTTAATATTATACTGTATATAAACTATGATTGAATGGTGAGATTTATTATTCCAGGCTGTTCTCTTATAGTCTTGTTTATTTCTTGCTTTACAAAACATTAAAAGTGAAAACAAAATTCAGTTGACTTAATTATGGAATATATGTAGCACATGCTCCTGATGTTAGGAAGACAGAACAGGTAGTCCTCAGCTTATAACAGCTCATGTAGTGACCGTTCAAAGTTACAGCGGCACTGAAAAAAGTGACTTATGACTATTTTTCACACTTACAACCATTGCAATATCCTCATGGTCATGTGATCAAAATTCAGACACTTGGCAACTGGCATGTATTTATGACGGTTGCAGTGTCCCGGGGTCATGTGATCACCTTCTGCAACCTTCTGACGAGCAAAGTCAATGGGGAAGCCAGATCCACTTAACAACAGTGTTACTAACTTAACAAATACAGTGATTCACTTAACGACTATGGCAAGAAAGGTAATAAAATGGGGCAAAACCCACTTAACAATGGTGTCGCCTAGCAACATAAATTTTGGACTCAATTGTGGTCATAAGTTGAGGACTACCTGTACCTGCTCTCACATCTTTGTATATCAGGCAATTTCCCTTCAGTGCAAAGGGATGAATCTGATGGAAGTGGTGAAGTAAGGCAAGAAGAGGACTCTGTGTACTTTGGCAGCATATCTGCTGTCAAGAGGGTAATGAGCAGTCATGTCTAGCCCTTAGCCAGCCTGTAACTCTCTCATCATCATGCCCCTCTATTATGCAGACTGGAGAAGTGCCTGAGCTGCAGGTAGCCCATCCATTTTCCCATCTTGGCAGCATCATCACTTCTTCTACCCTGACAGGGTCAACCAAGTCCAAGGTGCCACGCTCTGGATGCTCAGCTGATAAATATAATTTATAGTCCCAAAAGGGGATTCATGTTCAGCAATTTGGAGCCCTAATTTTTTAAAAAATACACTTACTGTAAAGAAAAGAAGCAGATTTGAAAAGAATTGATTTTCAAACATAAGTTAAGAGTGTTCTGTCCTGCCCATTTAGTAAACATACATGTCCTTAGAAGTGTTATTTTATGAACAATCTCATTTTTATAGTAGCCATTCTTCAAATTCCAAAATGTGCATACAAGACCCTAGAGGTTGAATGTCACTGTTAAATGCACTGTATAATCCTATTTTTACTGTCTTCTCACAATTTATCATCAACATAAAGATTCCAACTTCATTTTAAATTATATGGAATTGTTTCTTTTGCTTTGGTCTGATTTCTGGGCAATACAGAAAGGAATATCAATTAAAGTTAAAGGGAAGCTGAAATAAAATTCTCAGATTCTCAATCCCATATAGTCTCAATTAAATGTATCCCAAAGAACATGAAAGAATGATGCCCTCTAATGGCTTGAGATAAAATGTATTCCACTTAGGGGTATTTTCTTTCCTTACCTGAACAAATGCAGATGCTCTCTTAGATGGATCCCACAGAAATTCAACTGTATTCAGCTGGGTGGGACTTGCTCTGGGATCTAAGATACCAACTGACAGTGGGATATCTGTAGAAGAAAACCCCTAAAATATTAAAAAAATTAAAAATTGAAGAACAGAAACATTACAATAGAAACACCAGATGTATTTGAAAGACCAGCCTGACACAACTAGCTGCAGAGTAAGAAACCTGGTCTGAGCCTTTCCATCTGAAACGGATTCCTGGAGTTGTATTTCACAATCCTGGGAAACTAAAGTTATCCTACCCTATTTAGACCTCTTCTGGCTTTTATAGCACAGTTAAAGAGTTTGTCTATAGTACTATCAGCAAAAATGGGTGTGGTTACATAAAAGCCACTTTTCTAACAGCTTTTACCTAAAAGATGAGAAATAAATACATTAATGCAAAAAAAACCACATTTCATTGATATTGGAATGAAATCTAACAAAAGCAAAACCTTGTTGGTTATTTCAAGACGCCAAGTATTTTCCAATTCATAAATATTACAACAGGTATAAAGGACCAACTGTTTTCCATTTTGTAAATATTACAACAGGTATAAAGGACAAATTGTATGACAGGCAAGTCATACTGTACATTCAAGAAAGAAGCAATGGATACCATAATGAAAAGTTCTCACCTATATCAAGGATGCGGTCTCCAGGCCGACTCCATCTCCAGCCTTCTAGCTGTTGGTGCTCAGTATATTGCAAACGCCGATCATGAAAAACTACCCGAATAATGCTCTGTGAGGAGAAAAGTGGATGAAATAATAAAAGAAGCTAGAGGCAAGTATTTTAAAGAAATTATACTTTCCACTTCCAGGACAAAGCTGATAGAAGACTTGCAATGTGTATTTTATTTAAGTGGATGTGCAGAAATCACCCATCACCATAAAGAAGAATATTTTAATTAAAATAAAATAAAATTTATATTCAGAATATACTGACAACAATCTGCAATTTGGAAAACAGTATTGTTCAGTGCTATGGTATCTTGTCATGTGATATCCATTGCAAATAGCAAAATACATCCCACTTTATAAATCATATCTTACTGTCACTACTTGTTTTTAACAAATCCTTGAAAGAATTAAACATCAAGAAAATGAAATATTTGGAGAAAGATTGAGTAATAGAATGGAGATTAATACTCTGAAATCTCCAGGAACTGTCAAAAGATAAAAGTGAGTAGCTTTTATAATATAGGATATTAATCATTTGTCTTTATTTAATCAAATCATTTATTAAGGGAGAAGATCTTAGAAGTTTTATATCCAAATGAAGAGTCCAATAGAGATCCAAAACAATCTGTGTTTTAGATACTGATTTCCATATAATGAACTATAGGCTTGTGTTTTGAACTAGATCATTGGTGTCAAACTCAAGGCTTGCGGGGCCGCGCTGGAAACAGCGATGGACTGGCCAGGGTGCCTCTGCCAAGCTCCATTTTCACTGGCAGGGTTGCAGGAGGTCGTCACAGCTGAAAACAGAGCTCGGGAGCCCGTTTTTGCTGGCAGAGCACTCTGGCCACCACAGGTGCCCCCGACACAAGAGACGTCAAGCTGACCACGTGCACCCTGGCTACGCCCATCCTGGCCCCCAAGGTCAAACACACCCCTGATAATTTATAGTCAATGAAATCAAGTTTGACACCCCTGAACTAGATGCACTGAGGATCTAGTTTGTAGGTTGTGCCTCTGATTGCAAAGTGGCCTGTTAAAATTCCAGTGCAATTCATGAAGTTTATGTATCTTTCTTTAGACAGAATAGAAATATGTAGTCATTTTATTACATGATATTATTTTGATTTTTGATTCCAAAACACAATATATAAACAAACACTGAATTCTTAAGTGGTAGTAAAACTCCAACTTATAGTAATGAATTCTCAAGTCATAAATTTACAAGTCTGCTGTGCTGACCAAGTAGTCAACAAATTTATGTTATTATACACTGGGGCAAATGTGGCAAATGTTGGATGTTGTCAAAACCCACAAAGGCAGTCTTACCTAGTTGTGGTTTGTATATACCTGCAATAAAAAAATTAGTACCCCTTGATTTGATCTTTAATAGATGTTGCACTGTTGCAAATAAGGATGCAGTCAAGAAATGTAAATGCTATTTCAGTCCAAAATATGTCTAACTTTGTGACCAGAAGACCAAAGGTGTAGATCAGTAGTTCTCAAACAGTATTTATTCTTTGAGATTTCTCAAACTTTGGGGATTCCTAAAAAAGGACCATGGGTATTGAAGTTTCCTTTAAAAAAGATTTATACATCATGAATAATAATGTAAAATATGAAAGAATCCTGGATTCATTCAGGTTCTACACTTGGCAGACAATGTACAATGTACAAAAACTGCATCTAGAATTGACTGTGGAACATTCCAAAGCATATCTGACAGAATGGCAAAAATTAAATACAAATAATGTATAAAGAAATTGTTCATAGTTGTCAGGGAATTTAGAATTTAGAAAATCTTTAATGTACCCAAAACCCTGGAATTCCCATTATTTCTAAGTAAATCAGGAAACAGAGCAACCACTATGGCTCATGTACCCTTAAAGTATTTTCCAGCAGCATAATCTATATCCAGTAGCTCTTATGTGTGGCAGCAGGAAGAAAATATCCTTACCTTTACATATTTTGTGTTTAAATCTTGAAACTCTCCCAATTTCCTATTCTCAAGTAGACGGATTTCATATGACTGACCTAGGAGTTCAAGGAAACATTTCCAAGTTGTTTAAGCATGTTGCAGCAAGAATAGCAAGAGACAGTTGCAACGGCATCAATCATGTTTGAGAGAGATGCTTTGTGGCTGTTGTTGTTTTTGACAATTTTCTCTTAATAAAAGGTCAGACATTATTGCAACTTATGCTTAATTTAAGTATTGTAATTTTTTTTTTGTTATATCCAATGATGTGGATATTTGAAGAATTTAGAACCTTCTAATTCCTTCCAAGACAACTTGAAGCATATTACATGGTCTATTTGTCATGTAATCATCTGGAAGAAGTCTTCTTACACAGCTACATTTTTCAAACCAGCTGCAGCTCCAAGAACACACAAGCATTCTTGAATATTTTTTATAATCGTTTCAGCAATATGTGTTTTTTATTGTGTTGTACCATCAGAGTGAGATATTCTACCATTTAAATTCATAGAATTTGACTAATGGATCTTTATTTCAGGAACAATCAGGAGAGGTTACTGCTATAGTCCCTGAGTCTAATCCTAAAATAAGAGAATAAGCCCCACTAGGCACTTTTGAATAATCAGGCATAAATTTGTACTATTGCTGTTTTCCAAAAACTAACTGCACATAGATGAATGGTAAATACTAAGCACTCCAGAGAATTCAAGCAATGATCTAAAATTGGTCTTCATGCCATTATGTTAATTAAAGAGCAGGTATAATGATGGTCTGTTTCAGGGACGGGTTTCAAAACCCTTCGCTACGTGCAACACTTCTGCGCATGCGCAGAAGCATCCGGGCAGGTGGGCGGAGCATCCTGCCACCGCTGCTACCGGTTTGCCTGATCCGGGGCGAACTGGTAACAACCCACCACTGGTTTGTTTCTTCTCTTTTTGGGCTATTTACTAGCTTTCTGAGGAGCACATGGATAAGCACCTAAGGACAAGATCAAATCTTTAAATGGCTCCTAATAATATAACTGTGTATCAGAAAAACTCTTAGCATGAAATGAGCGGGTGTGTTTTTAGTAAATGCAATGACTTTTCATTTATTTTAGAAATAGCTTTGAACATTTGTTTTGTTATTAAGCTTGTCACATGTTGCTATTAGAAACATAGTTGAACCTGGCCAATCATCTATCAAAAATTATACAATTAACTATAAGTGTTCGGTGCAATGCAAGACCTCCCGGGAATTAAATCTGCTCTTCTATCATCAAGGTAAGAATTTGGCATGTATTTCCATGTACATAAGCCTAATCAGAAATATAAACGTATTTATTTTGGATATAATACTGTTTGTTTGGTAACCAAATGTTGGGAACAAGAAGAAAATTATAAATACAATAAAACAAGAAGCAGACACAGAGAAACTGGCTTTTCAAGTTCTTCTAATCACTTCCCCTCCTTGTACAAGAATGCAGTTCAGTATATAACAATCTAAAATGATAATCAGTATGACTTCTGGTTTGACCAGTGAAGTTGATCTTTTTTTAAAAAAAAATATAATCTTTTCCTTATGCAGAGAAAAGAAAAAATGTTACATTTCTGGAATTTTGTCCAGAAATAATAGTGGTTTTCTTTTTGTTACCCAAATACTTAAATACTTTACAGCAATCTTCTAGTGATATGGACCCTGAGAATTATGGAATTAGCTATGGCTGAATAAGAGTTCAAGAATAATACAAAACTCTCTGAAAAAAGAAAAAAAAATATAATCATTACTATAGCTCTTCTGGAAATAAAGGAAACAAATATAGAGAAAAAGAAAAGAAAAAGAAAATAAAGCCCAGCTCTTCCACATAAAGTTATGTTTAGAATAAATCCATACACCTTATTAAGATTATCAAGAATAACAAGAGATTCCCTCCAGAACGTTTTAGCCATGGTCACTGAAGACTTGGCTTGATCCCTTAGAGCTGGGATAGGATGAGCTGACTGCATGTTGAAAGTTTGACTTGACACCAGTTCTTTTTTGTTATGGTTGTTTCTAATGTTTATGGTTTTAGTGTGGCTTTAATACAGGTAGTCCTCAACATATGACCACAATTGAGTCCCAAATTTAAATGGCTAAGTGAGACATTCGTTAAGTGAATCTTGCCCCATTTTATTACCTTTCTTGCCACAGTTGTTAAATGAATCACTGAAGTTGTGAAATTAGGAACATGGTTGTTAAGTAAATCTGGCTTCCCCATTGCTTCACAAAAAGTGATCACCTGATTCCCAGGGCCACTGCAACTGTCATAAATATGAGTCACTTGCCAAGTGTCTGAATTTTGATCGCGTGACCCTAGGGACGCTGCAACAGTTGTGAAAAATGGTCATGAGTCACTTTTTTCAGTGCAGTTGTAACTTTGAACGATCATTAAACGAACTGTTGTAAGTCGAGGACTACCTATATTTTTTTTTATGTTGCCTTAATTCTTGATTGGGAGCCTCCCAGATTTTGGTAGAAGACGGACAGCTATAAAAATGTTTTAAACAAACAAACTAAATAAATAAATAAATCATCGTTAAATGAGGCAGTCGCTAAACAAAGACTACCTGTGTTTATAGTCCATCTTTTCTTACTGTGGTTTCCCACAAGCTGAGCCAATCAAAAGAAAAGCCGCCTGGTATTAGGCCATTTCCAAAACAAAGTACAAATGGATATTGTATCACCAGTTCACAAGGGAATTGCTTTATGTAGAATGGCTGGGAAAAAGGCACAAGGAACTGAATATTGACTGTAGTATAAATAGAACTTACACTGCAATCACTAGATGCCTTTTGTATAATGGGTCAAAGGCTTGCCACAATAAATCGGCTTTATCTGTGCCTTTGTGCCCTGGAAAATATATTCTTGCAATATTTTAACTTGTCAGCTGAGAAAGACCTGACAGCAGTTCAAGACAAACCATAGCCAAAGAGGTTTGTTTATAGGGTTCTACTAAGCAGACAATAATACATATATATTCGGTGTGGTTCTACAATAATAAAAAGAAGTAGTAAAATTGGCTAGGTTCACGATGTTCCTGAATTGTATTATATGCAGAAATTCCACCTGTCTTCAAAAGAATTTTTATGAGTTCTCTGCATCAAGTTACACCATTTTTGCCTGCAATTAAAAACCTCATAAATAAAACAGCAGTACATTTGGGCACTTAGGGCAAAAGAGCTGCCTATAAAATAAAAATATACCGTTTGAAGGTGATATATACTGACAGCAACAACAACAACAACAAAAAACATGGGATTTTTTCTTTCTAGTTTGGCAAATTCACAGCCAAGTTTGACAGAACTTTAAATTCCCTCATAAACTTGGGGAAAAAATGGCTTAATGAATGAGCGTCCAATCTTCCTTTATTCCGATTTCCAAGGCTCAGAGAAAAGTTAATTTAATTTAATTTTTAATTTATATTTATATGCCACCCTTCTCCGGAGACTCAGGGCGGCTTACAATGCGCTAAGCAATAGCCTTCATACTTTTGTATGTTTATACAAAGTCAGCTTATTGCCCCCACAAACCGGGTCCTCAATTTACCCACCTTAGAAAGGATGGAAGGCTGAGTCAACCTTGAGCCTGGTGAGATTAGAACTCGCAGTAATTGCAGGCAGCTGGATGTTAAATGCTGCCTTTAGTAGGAGGCATTAGCCTGCTACACCACTCAGGCTCCTCCTAATGTCTGTTTTACTAATGAGATGTAGAAAGACAGAAAAGGATATTTATTATTTTTTGCACCTTCAGGATAAAATTCCCCCCCAAAAAACTCCTTTAAAATAATATGAATTAGAAATAAAAGCACTGAGACAGATTTGTCTGAATTATAATCTGCTGAACCAACCAGAAACAAGGCAAAAAAAGAAAAAGACATGTTTTTCCATTCATGATTTGTTTCTTGACTTTTTTTAACCACTTTGATCTTATAGTAAGTAGACTATTTGGAGGCTTAGACAAGTCCTAAAATGCTAGAAAAACCACAAGCCCTGTGTATTTGTATCAACATCATATTGGGCCACAGTTGCAATCAATGAGCAAGTAACCAATTATGGTTTAAAATAAGGATGACCCGATCAGCTAAACAAATTGCATCAAGTCTTAATGCAAAGTGTAAACCAAATGGTATGGTATGGCTTCAATAGTCAATAAATTATCAGTGGGTGTCAGATTGCATTTATGCTTTCTTGTATTCTACAACAACACTGTTTATGTCTTATGGAATTAGGAGTGGTCATTCTGTGGGACTGCTCTTGACAATTAGCATACATATGCCAAGTTTTTTAAGAAGATGTTGGATAACCATTTGTCTGAAGTGGTGTAGGGTTTCCTGCCTGGGCAGGGGGTTGGACTAGAAGACCTCCAAGGTTCCTTCCAACTCTGTTATTCTATTTCTATTGCTCCAGTGGCATCTTTCTCCTGGGGTGATTTGTATGTTGACCACTCCTGGAGTGGTTTGTATGTCTTGCATGCCTACAAGACAAAAGCCAACTGATGTGGAAATGTGTGCATGTTGACTTTAGTATAAGCCTTATAATGCAACTATACTTGAAGAATCTCCTCGCCTTCAAAATGTCTGAAAGCAGAAATTGCAGTGGAGACATGTTAGTGAGGGGATGGGGCTAATTTCAAATTTGTAACAGATGAACGGCTAAAAGCCTTCAAGCCAGGGAGTATTTTTAAATTTTTATATCACAAATGCATTGCCGCTTAAAGGGCCTGATTAGTTAACTTCGATAACAATGTGTGTAAATCTTTGGTTATTTCATAATAGGAAACTAACCAGAATATTTGATGTGATGATTGAAAGCTAACAATTGGTTAATCGTCCCACTCCTTTTCCAGTTGAAACTCTGAATACTTCCATGAACAGAACAATTTCCCATCCTGGTGGTCTCCAGGTCTGTTGGATGTCATTTCCCTTGACCAGTCTTCAGACTGGCTGAAAATTTTGGAAGCAACCTGTACTGTTTTAGCATAATCTCACATTCTGCACTGGCATATTATGCTTCAGTTGCAGCTTATGTTCTTCAATCAGAATTTCTATCAGCAGGTTGTGTAATGATAGCACAAGCAAAATAACAGAATAATGGAATTGGAAGAGACCTTAGAGGTCTTCTAGTCCAGCCTTCTGCTCAAGCAGGAGATCTTCTACCATTTCAGGCAAATGGTTCTCCAATCTCTTTTTAAAAACCTCCAGTGATGGAAAACCCAGAACTTCTGAAGGAAAGCCATTCCACTGATTGTTCTAACTCTCAGGAAATTTCTCCTTATTTCCAGATTAATTCTCACCTTGATTAGTTTCTTCTAATCTTCTTCTTCTCCTGCCTTCAGGTGCTCTGGAGAATAGGTTGCTACACATACCTCTCTTCTTTGTGGTAACCCTTAGATATTGGAACACTGCTATAATGTCACCCTTAGTCCGTTTCATTAAACTAGACATACCCAATAAATCTGTTGAGATAATTTTGTATCTTGAACCTATATTCTGGAGTATTGGCTATTCCCACCAGTTTAGTGTCATCTACAAATTTGTGATCTGATTCTGCAAATCATGTGATATATGTCATCATGGTCTTCAAATCCAACATCCTTAGATCCCAATTATTCCTGGCAGGTGCTAATCTATAATTTTATTTTACACATAATTTTAATTAAATTATGGTTCATTTTACTTACTGTACATTCTGTACATTATAGTCAGTAAAGACTATATTCATAACAAACAGAAAAAAAAGTTAAGCTTTTTGTACTTGAACTCATCTAAGTTAAGTCATTTTATGTTTGCATGAATCTATATAAAAAAATTTAAAATCCTCCTTTTTAAACATCTTTTTATATATATATTTCCCATACCTTTTTTAAAATATGAGTTTCATTTTTCCTTTTCAAAATTTGAGTTGTGTGGGGGGTTGTTGTGTTTTTTGGGGGGCGGGGAGGGAAATCTTTCATTTGGTTCACACTGGTTCTCCTTATATAGCCTATAGAAGAGAAATTTTCCAAAAATCTACAAATATCAGGAATTAGCAGAAATGTTCATCTTTACAGAAGCAAAGTGAAGAAAAACCAGTTCCGGGAGACTGAGTTGACATACCTAAGGCATATCTATTTAATAAGGCCAAGTTAATAATCACCTGGATTCTAATATAACACTAACAAAAATGCATATTTCTCAGATCATGAAAGTTCAGTCCCTACATTCCACCCATGTCAAAGAACAAAACACACTCCAGCATGAAACATAATCCAATGGAAATCTTGTTCAACTGCAGTCAAAATATATTGTGTTACTGATGCCCAGCTGACTAACAAACTAAGAACTCCCAATTTTTTAAGGTTCTTTTTCACTGAACTTCTCTGAGTAACACATAGTAAGAATACCATTAGAGGGAAATTAAAAACTCTTTACTTTTTCTGAAAATCTCTCTGATGTTTCATCCTTGGTATTCAGTGCAAAATGGAAGCAATAGTTACAGATTGTATACACCTTTTTACCTTTTAGAAATAGATTGATTACTTTACAGTCAGAAGATATGTGGTTGTAACGACAGCCTCCATTTTTCTGCATAAACATTGGGAAAAGCTTAAATCTTTTAAGAAACTTTTTCCTTGTAGAACTCTCTTTTTATCTAAGAAGCTCCCCTAACTTTGTGTGAAATGTTATATTATTTAATGATAATAATTTTCCTGCAATTTCTTTGAAAAGCCCACTTCTAGATAGTCTGTTTCTTTTGGAAAATGTCTAAATTATGCTCTATGAATTAACCATGTCAAAGAAATAATTGTTTGAGAGTTCTTAGAACAAATGATCCTTTGAACTGAATGAAAAAGTCTTCGGCTTTAAAGAGCACATGTGTTGGTTGACATATCTAGTACAATATAGCAAAGCCTTCCTTCTGTAAGGATGATTTATGATTATAACATCTGCCTTCTTGTGATCACAATGCAGGAGTTCATACAGACAGTACATTCAACAGTACAAAGTTATTATGAAGCCTACAATTTTCTTGGAACTGTAGAGATGCTACAAAGACAAATTGCTGTCCAGAGGCTCAGTTAAATTGGCATGATACAGAAAGGGAAGGCGGAGAAAGGGGAAAAAAACCAAGAACTGCAGCAGCAATAGTTTTGCCAGTGATCTATATAATATTAATTTGGCTTTTTATTTGCCATGATGATTTTTATGGGAGGTAAAGGATTCCTGCCCTGCAAGTCAACAACAATTGGAGATATAGGTTCTTTTTGGTAGGAGAAGAAAGTGACTTCAGTCCTGGGTGATAGAAGAGGACCAGGCTATGCTTTTTCTTATTATGGCTGCCCTAGTCCCTTTATTGGGATTAATTTTTATCCTTCTGGCACTCAGAGTTCAAAGGTCTATGGAGATTCTCAATCATCCAGGTCATGGTTGTCCCAAAGATGCTTTTTCCAAAAGGCAATTGTGCTTTCTTGGGTTTTTTTTCTTTGAAAATGTTTCACTTCTCATCCAGGAAGCTTCTTGCATTCTGACCTGATGAGAAGCAAAATGTTTTCAAAGAAAAAAACCCAAGAAAATCCATTTGGCTTTTGGAAAAAGCGCCTTTGGGAATCAGAGTTCAAACTTCCCATTTTTTCCTTTCCTTAAATTCAGAAAGAATATTTCAGAGACCCAAAAAAAAAGTCTAAGATATGGTAAATAAAATGATAATGGCATATTAATCTCTGGCTAAATATAACTGAAAATAGCTGGTATGGATAGGTACAAAGTTACCAGTATTAGTGCTAGGGAGAGAGAATGGATAATTTCTTCTCCATTTTTAGTGTTAAATTTTAAAATAGGCAGTGACATCTGATCAGCACTAAGTTTAGGGAAAATGAAAATAATAAACACGATTTAACTACTACCAAATGCATCTAGTATGATTCTTTAGCTTTTATGTCTTTTAAAAAATGTATTAAAAAAGATAATACTTTGTATAATAGTTCTACAGGACTGGGAGTTATGAGGTGGACTTTTTCCTCTGCAGTTAATTTCCAGTATTGGGGGGAAAATAAGAAAATAGAACGAAGGATTGCATTGGCCTTAATCCAGTAAAACAATTCAAGGTTTTGGTTGTCACCTTTAAAGCCCTTCATGTCTTGGGACCAGGTTATCTGAGGGACCGTCTCTTGCAGGTAACATCTACCCGACCATTAGAGTGGGAAGGCAGGGAATGCTGCAGGTTCCATCCCCGAGATACACCTGGTGGGATCCAGAAGAAGGGCCTTCTCCGTGGTGGCTCCCTCTCTCTGGAATATCATTCCCTCAGAGATTAGAACGGCCCCCACCCTAATTCTGTTCCAGAAGGCGCTGAAGACCTTGTTCTGCCAGCAGATCTGGAGAACCCAGAGCAGGATGGAGCCCATTAAATGGCTTGTGTGATCGGCTGTCACTGGGGTGGGAGGTGGGGGTCAGGGGTGATTTTATTACATTAATTTATTTGATCTTTTTATGAGTCTTACTGTTTTTTAAATGTGGTTTTTTATATTCTGTAAGCCGCCTTGAGTTGCCATGGGCAACTAGGATGCAATATAAATCTAATAAATAAATAAATAAATAAATAAATAAATAAATAACATATTTTTTAAAAAAAAATTTCATAATGCCTACTTATCCTTATATCCAAAGTATTCTAGCACTACTAATATTTTTGTTGGTAAATCCTTATGGTACTGTTAGTTACTACAGTGCATGACTATGTTGCTGTCAGTTTTCATTACACAAGAGCTTTGTAAACATGTAGTAATAATGGGATTATATATTATATACTAGTTATATATTTGCAAAAACATTCCAACTGTTGTTGTTAAATAACTGATTCCTGTTAAATAGAATATATTTCATCCATACTAAATAGTGATTATAGAATTGACCCATAGGAAACTAATCTGAGTGCTTGTCCCCAGTATCAGATCAAAAAGAGTGCAGAACTGATTTTGGCATTTGTAGATTGCTAGAGAGAGCTAGGATAAAAACGCTATTTGAAAGATTATAGCCCTTAACTGGATGTAAGGCCTACTGAATCCAATAGAGTTAATTTTGAAAAGCCAAGTAGAGCATTAAACTCTAGGTGTCTTGAATCGCTGAAGTTCTGTTTGGATATTACTACTAAAATTAATTTATTTTCAGGAATAAAAAATGAATGTATTTCAATATCCAATTGAAGTTGGATTCTACAGTTGACATGATTTTATACCAAATTCATATTAACAAGACCAAAGAGCAAATATAAATAATATGCAATATTTTTAAAGCAATAACAGAACATCTTGAAAACAGAATATTTTTATTTACAAATAATTTTTGCCCCCAAACAAGCTTATGGAAGCATTGTCATCAATATTAATAAAAGAGAACTGAAAATAATATTTTCATTCTATTAATTAATAAAACTGTTCCTTTTCACAGGAAATTTTGTAATTTCAGGCAAAATAAATGTGAATAAATGCAATTTTTTTAAAAAAAATATTTTTGCTATTTGTAGTAGAAAAAGGAAGGGGGAAATATATTTCTGTGTTTACTACAGAGAAAATTATTGGTATTGATGTTAGAAATAATAATAGCACTTAAACTTATATGCCACTTCGTAGTGCTTTACAGTACTCTCTAAGCGGTTTACAGAGTCAGCATATCGTCCACAACAATCTGGGTCCTCATTTTACTGATCTTGGAAGGTTGGGAGGTTGAGTCAACCTTGAGCCAGTGAGGCTCAAACTCCTGGCAGTGGGTAGAATCAACCTACAATACTGCATTCTAACCATTGCACCATCATGGCTCACTACAAAATGGAGTATCTTATTTTAAATTTTGTCAACCTTAGTTTTTGTGAAGTGTTGCTTCTAGCAAATATATAATGCAGATACACATAGACAAATATGTGAGAAATATGCCCATATTTATTAACAAAAGAGAAACCTCCAAAAATAGTTTAAAGCACAACTGATTGAGTGTATGCAAGAAGCTATCAATAGCATGCAAGTTCAACCTAAGAACTGTGGGCTGTACAAAAATGTCGTTTTTGCACTATAAGACACTCTGGACTATAAGATGCACCTAGCTTTTGGGGAGGAAAACAAGAAAACAAAAAATCTGCCTCTGCCTCCCAGCCCCAGCACGTGGCTAGTCAGGACTCGCTCTGTTGCACCCACTGCCAGTCAGCTGAGTGACAGCTGAATCCCAGCCTCCCATAGCCCCACCAATCAGCAGGCTGGCTGACCAGAAATGGGGCTATCGGTGGTTGGATCGGCCTCTGGGAATACCGCCGATCAGCTGTTCCAAGCATCGGGGATCATCACGGCCTATTATTGGCGAATTGCGGCGGCAGCAGCGATAGGTGGCAGCAGCGATAGGCAGCAGCGATCCCCGCCACCTGGAACAGCTGATCAATGGTATTCAGGGAGGCCGATCCAACCGCCGATAGGTGGCGGCAGCGAATGACGGAAGTGAGCAGCAGCGGTAGGTGGTGGTGGTGAGCAGCAACAGTAGGTGGTGGTGGTGAGCAGCAGCGACAGCAACAGGCAGTGGCAGCGATAGGCAATATTCACTCCATAAGACGCACAGACATTTCCACCCACTTATGGGGGGGAAGTGCATCTTATAGTGCAAAAAATACAGTAACTTTTCCACAAATCAATTCAAACCTCAATATTCATTGATGTGTTGCATTTTTTATCTAAGAAGCCCAGAATCATACACAACATTCCCCAACTCATACAATGCACACACCCAGCATAAATGTCTTCCAGATGTGTTGGCTGACAACTCTCAGAATTCCTGGCCAAATGGTGGCTATGTTGGATGGGAATTCTAAATTTTAAACATCTAGAGGGAACTAGCTGGGAAAGACTGGTATATACTATCCAGTATTTTATATCAGAATCTCCATTCTACATGGTGTACATTTTGCATTTTTCTATTGCACCTTGATTCCTAGATTTGGTAACCAGATAGTATTGTCTTAAGCAGAAACAAAGCAAAATCTACAATCTCTCACCATTCAGTAAAGTGTTGTTTTTCTACCTTAATAGAAGAATTAAGGTTAAATGAGTACAACATTGCAACTGGCAATCACAATATTTTTCATTAGTCAAATATGCCCCTAACACAGAAGCAGTGAAAATATAAACGTCCTAAATATGCATAATTCTACTCCACCGTGGCACATTTCAGACACAGTACCTTAAATGATGTTGGTCCCCCAGACATGCACAAGCAACCTTCAGACCAAATTAGGGTCTGCTATATTTAGTCTTCAAACCACCAAAGATCAGTTCAAACAATCAGAATCCATTCAATTTTGTTTTGGTCCTACCTTGGTTGAGATAAGTCAGAGTCTCTTCATGAAGCTTTATGGCAGGAGATGTCGCTGCACAGAGCACATATTGAAACGGAGGGAGTTTTGCATCATTCTCAGGGGAAAGTTGAGGCTCTTCTTGTTTAAAGAATGGCAGTGCAAGCACATCACTGAAAATATAAAATGAAAACTTAGTTAGCAATGGGTTGCCTTTTTTTTTTTTTTACTATACAACTACAATGCAGTTAAAGGCAGAATCTTCTGAACCCATATTCCATGAGTATTTTTTCTGGGAACACATTCATTTAATAAGTTAACCTGTTAAAAAAACAAATGATATCAATTTCAATCCATTTCAATATGACCACACTTATATGATGAAAACTGGCACAATAAACTCAATGATACACAAAGAAAAGGATTTAGAAATATATGCTGTGATGATACTGTTTTTCAAGTAATCTTATTTAATGCAGTATCATATATTCTGTCATATTCATACATAGATGCAGACTGAATTATTTTTTAAAGAAAGAGTCATGTTAGTCTCTAGGAGCAGCAGCAGCAGGGAGCAGCAGGGAGCAGCAGGGAGCATATTAAAGTTTAAGAAGTTTGCTATTCCACAGGCTTTTATAGACTCTAATCCACTTCATTGGATGTATGGAATCTAGTGCTCAAAAAAGGATGGGGTAAAACAGAAAGATAAGGTATGTACACATATTCCTACTACTAATGTGGAGAAAGGGTCTCAAAGATGTTTTTTTCAAAAGGCAACTGGACTTTGTTTTTCCTTGAAGACGTTTTGCTTCTCATCCAAGAAGTTTCTTCAGCTCTTCTTCAGATGAAGAAGCTTCTTGGATAAAAAGCGAAACATCTTCAAGAAAAAACAAAGTCCAGTTGCCTTTTGAAAAAAGCACTTTTGTGACAACCCTGACCTGGATGACTGAGAATCTCCGTTGATAAAAGGGGAGGTAACAATACGAAAGGAAATATGAAATACATAATTGCTTTTTTTGCCATCAACAAAATACCACTGAAATATTCTACGAGGAAGAAGAGAATTAAAGAATTCAAGCCAAACTTTACTTTACTCATAAGATAACGTAAAGATACTTTATGTTATCTTTATGATAAAGATATGCAGTTCATGTTAGAAAATAGTTCTTTTAAATAATAATAATAATAATAATAATGAAGAAGAAGAAGAAGAAGAAGAAGAAGAAGAAGAAGAAGAGGAAGAAGAAGAAGAAGAAGAAGAACAACAACAACAACAACAACAACTTGGTAAATAGAAGACAGATTTCCCCAGATATATTTCAATCTATGCAATTGTTCTTGATAAGACAAGACACTCCAATATACTTCAGCACTGCAACCTCCTCATACCTAACTTCTCCCACCAAGAACAAGGAAACCTCTTAGTCTATCCTCCCAGAAACTACCATTCTAGAAACTATTCCCAGTCTCAAAAGTGATTCAGTCTCACGCACACACATTATAAAAAAAACAAACTAGGTACAAAGACATGTGTGCATGTTTAATAGATCCAGGCATGAATCTCATACTCAGTTAATGGTACCTGATAATACCTATATGCATGATCTATAGCTTGGTAACTGCAGGAGAAATCTATTATCTGTTCTCATTCTGGTGTACTCCAGAAAAGATAGAACTAAAGTCTTGTTCAACTTCTGGTGACTTCCTGACTATTTTTTTTTTCAATAGTAGTATGGAAATAGTTGCCACTGCTTTCTTCCAAGCAGTTTTTTTCACTCTATGTTTAGCTACAGGTATTTCCCTGTGTCTGCCATCCAAATACAAATCATATTTGCCCAGACTTAGCTTTTCTAAGATAAAGTAAGGTTTTAGCAAGGCCTGCCAAGACTTAGGGCTAACAGTCAGCCTCAAAAAAACACAAGTCATGGGTCAGGATGTGGATTTATCTCCCTGTATTACAATCTCTGCACAAGAACTGGAGATTGTCCATGACTTTGTGTATCTCAGTTCAACTATATCCAATACTCTCTCTTTAGATATCAAGCTGAATAAACATATTGGTAAAGCGGCTACTATGTTCTCCGGACTTACAAAGAGAATATGGTTCAATAAGAAGCTGACGGAACATACAAAGATCCAGGTCTATAGAGCCTGTGTCCTGAGCACACTCTTGTACTATAGTGAGTCTTGGACCCTTTACGCACAACAGG
Source organism: Ptyas mucosa (assembly GCA_012654045.1). Classification (NCBI taxonomy): domain Eukaryota; kingdom Metazoa; phylum Chordata; class Lepidosauria; order Squamata; family Colubridae; genus Ptyas; species Ptyas mucosa. The sequence goes on from WNWU01000006.1 coordinate 3,496,793, forward strand.
AGAGAAAGTTGAACACCTTTCGTATGTGCTGTCTCTGACGTATCCTTGGCATTACCTGGCATGACAAAGTTCTAAATAGCGCAGTCTTGGAATGTGCTGAAATTTCTAGCATATATACACTATTGAAACAGCGACAACTACGCTAGCTTGGGCATTTCATGAGAATGGCTGAGGGTTGGATTCCGAAAGATCTCCTGTATGGAGAACTAGTGCAGGGAAGGTGCCTTAGAGGGAGACCACAGCTGCAATATAAGGATATCTGCAAGAGGGATCTAAAGGCCTTGGGAATGGACATTAATGACTGGGAAACCTTGACCTCTGATCGTTCAGCCTGGAGGCTAAAGATGCAGCCTGGCCTTCTCCAATTCGAAGAGACACTTGTTCAGCAGGCCGAGGCAAAGAAGCAGTCCCAGAACCAGCGAAATCTAGGGGCTGGGCAGGGGACAGAATGTATCTGTCCTCAGTGCGGAAGGGATTGCCACTCTCGCATTGGCCTTTTTAGTCACATCAGATGCTGTTTTAGGACCTCTTTCCAGAGCACAATACCATAGTCTTTTGAGACTGAAGGTTGCCAATGCAATCTCCAAATTTCCAGTCATGTGGCTTTTAAAGACCACTCTTCTTGATTATAGATAAGTTTATGTTTAGTATTTCTAAACAAGTTGGGCCACATTCTAAAACTGTTTAACTAGTCATAAGATTAGGAACATATATGCCAAAAGTTAAAAAGACTGAGTGTATATAATGTATAACATTTTACAGCATTCCAAGTCCAGTTGGAAACCATGAGATTTCAGGAAACTAATATTTTATAGTATTAAAATTACCACAATTATGCTGCATTCATAGATCGTTGTAGTTTATAAAATGAAGGAACAAAGCCTTTTTCTAAGCAGAAGCCATCAAACTACTTACTTATTTTCTAATGAATCAAATTCATTTAACTTAATGGGCTTATTTTTTGTTTTTGATTCTAAATATTCAAGAGATGCAACATTAGGTCAACTGTCTTCCATAAATATTTGTGTGCATATGAAAAAAAGCTACATTTTCTAGATTCCACCACATCTATAATTATTACTAAACATCAACTGAAAATTAGGACAAGAAGGTGTTTCTCTTGTGCCTACACAAATTAATAATTCCCTTTTTCACCAGCAGGGAGATAAAAAAAATTAGCTGAATCCATTAATCATATCTGTTTGATAATAAACATGATAAAGGTTCTTAACTAAAAGAGAATGTGATTTCATTTTATGGGGAACTAGTTAAAAAGTATGTGAACTGCAAAGTTAAACATGAAAACTTAGACAGCTTTGCTGGTAACTGACAATATCTTGACAATATTATTTCTTTTATAGTTTGCTGAAATAATTGTTTCAAAGACAGCAAAATAATACATTTTAAATGCAATATAGAATTTATGTTAGCAAGAATCTAAACCAGTAAAATATACTGTGTTCTTTTCATCTTCAGGTCTACTAAATAAAGTCTTTACACCGTCTCAACATAGAGACCTACTATAATGATAACTGGAAATGTATAAAAGGACTGTATATTAATAAACTTGTAAAAAAAGAGTGGTTGTTATGAGCACACAATCTCCTTCTTTTGCTAAATCAAAAAAACCAGAGTGAAGTAGTGGCTAAATGAGTATTCAGCAGTCTGGTGCCCTTCAGATATATTGGGTTTTGTGATCTGGATATTGTTTGTTTTAATAGAATTTACATATTCTAAAAAAACAATAAAACATAAGATTTATAGCCTATGTACAGATAGACCTTGACTTACATTTATTTAGTGACTGTTCAAAGTTACAACAGCACTGAAAAAAGTATCTTTTGACCAGTTTTCACACTTATGACCATTGCCATGGTCATGTGATCAATGGTGCCATGGTCATGTGATCAAAATTCAGGTGTCTGGCAACTGGCATGTATTTATGTCCCAGGGTCATGTGATTCCCATTTGTAACCTTCCCAGCTGGCTTCTGACAAGCAAAGTCAATGGGGAAAGCTAGATTCACTTAATAACTGAATGATTCACTTAACGACTGTGGCAAAAGAGGTCATAAAATGGGGGCACAACTCACTTAACAACTGTCTTGCTTAACCTTAATTGGGCTCAATTATGGTCATAAGTTGAGGACTACCTGTAGACATTGTTACAAGAAAATCTGCACTCGGTTCAGAATAGACTGAAGAATAAAGTGGATTGGAGATATGCTTAAATTAGAAAAATGTCATATTTTGGCATTCCAAAACCATATTCTCTCCTTTGAAAACATAAGCAAGGGTTAATTTTTGAACTCTCAAAAAACAAAATTTTAAGGAAAGTAGTAGAGGGTATTTCCCTATTATCTGCTGGCATGTGCTCTGAAAAATCATCACATGCCTTTAATAGGTTCCACACTGAAATACCCATTGTTATATACCTCAGAGCTAAATTGAGATTGCTGTTCCAGGGCTGGAAAACTTTCCAGATGGTGTGACCTCTCTCATCCCCCACCCCCAGCCATTTTATATAGCATATTTGCATTTCTTTTATGAAAAATCCCTTACAGTAAACTATATCCAATGTTGTTGTTGTTTTTGAAAGATTTAGATTTATAAGCTTGACCCATCCCAAGGGCTGGGTTGGTAGCAAAATTGCACAAGAGGAAATCACAGAGTTCTCCCTCCCAGAAGACTTGCTGTTTGCAGTATTACAAAACCAGATGAAAAAAGGAAGATGAGAAAAGACAAAAGAACACAAGACGTACCCCTTGCCAGAATCATCCCACACTCAAATTCTTACACTTCAGTTCTGCCCAGAAGCCTAAATCTAGATGTGGGTCTCCACAGACTCATGTTATCTCCCTCATATTCCAATTCCCATGCCTCCATCTATTTTACCTGATTCTCATGAGAATATGCTTAGTTCAATTCCAGTAGGGAAAATGCTAATTTTAAAACATCCAGTGAAGTTAAGGAAGTAGACAAACAATGGGATAATAAATCTCCCTCATTTAACTTGTATGTTCAGTTTCACATTCAAGAATCCATTTAAAATTATGCTGTCTTCTTGATCAGAAAAGTTAATATCCAAGGAAAGAAAAGTAATATTGCTGGCAATATTATTTAGGTAGTAAAAATACAAGAAATAAATGTCATAATGCTGCATTTAATTTTAGTCTGCTACTGATTTGAAAAAGGACTAGAGAGCATTAGCCTTAAACCAGGAAATCTTGAGCTACAGAACATTTCTTTGAAAAAACAAAATAACATGTCCTATATGTACATTGGTAACCAAATGAAGAATGCTTACTCTTCAGGTTCACTGCTTCTATAACTAGCACACAAGGTAATCCTTGACTTAACGACTGCAATTGAGCCCACAATTTCTGTTGCTAATTGAGACATTTATTTAATGAATTTTGCTCCATTTTATGACTTTTCTTAAAACAGGTTAACAAAGGTTATTAAGTGAACCACTGCAGTTGTTAACAGCTGTTAAGTGAATCTGGCTTCCCCACTGACTTTGCTTGTCTGAAGGTCGCAAAAGGGGATCACCCTCCATCTGATCACCCTCCCCCTTTTCTTCTGGTTTCTTTTCAGAGTCAACATTGGAAAAACGTAGGAATTTTCTCTCCCTACTTTCCTTCTCTTTTCCCCCAGAATGTTAACATTAGGGATTAAGAATGTAATTCTGTGTACAGTTAAAAGTACAATCAGAAATAAGCACGCTCAGAAATAAGCTGAGTTCACACATTCTGGAAAGCCATTAGGTAACCTGGTTTGATTCAATGCTGCGTAAACTCTGCCACTGTGGCTTATGCAAGCAACAAAGCAGGGTTGTGAAGTTACCTAAAGACACTTATTCTGTACTAGGATTTTCTGTAACCCAAGGAACTCTATCTTGGTCAGAAATAATGCAGGTAAACATCATTAAAAAGAGCAACTCAGCATTAGCCTCAAAGGATTCCGTCCTTCACACAAAGAGATTTAAAAACAACATAAGCAGTACCTGGGAAATCACATGTGGATGGAACTTGACTGTACAATGAACATCAGCTTCCACCAGCCTGCTATGAATTCGCCTTTTACACAACTTGCTCATTCATGGTTAAATGAATGAATTTACTTCAGTTTCTGGATCTGCACAATATACTACGTCATAAACATCAAGTGGCCTGGCTCCATGCAACCTGCTGGCTAAACATGATTAGCCTGAGTGTCCTGTAGAATAATTTTATAATATTAACTGAAACATAAGATTGAAACAATGATAGTTTCTACTCCAGCCCAGCAGAGGTGCCTCGGATGATTCCTGTACCTTTTGGAATTGCCCAGAACAGAAAAATGTACTAAGTGTGTCTAACAAAGATCAGCAGTGAGGAGAGAAGCTAAAGACAGCTGTGTCCTCCCAATGCATGGAAGTAACAACTTTACCAAGGCAGGCGCAGCAAGCTCATAAAATGACAACGATCACAGCAGGGTTCCTTATCTTACAATTATATGACTTCAGCAAATTCAGAAGTACTTGTGTTTGCCTCTGGGAAGTTAAGCTTCGCAAAGTGGCATTATCCACATTTGTGTGTCAATTATTTTACTTACCCCTTTCAGATCTATTGAAAAGTATGTAGTAGGTAAGTAAGGATGACAACTCCCAGACTTTTTTAACCAGCAGGATGTGCTGCTGCCTGGGGAAATCTGTAAATTGAAATGTGCCCCATTGGAAAGACAAGTGGGGAAAAGGTGTACTAGTTGATAAGATTTAAGAAGCTTGGCTCCTGACCTAAGCAAATTCTCACATGCTTTAACTAGATTAGAGTTGGCAAAGTGTTATGCAACAGATCTTAAGCTTCACTTAAGAGCAGCATATATTATATTGTAATATAATATATAATTATAATTATTATATTATAATATATTATTATATCAGTTTTATATTGATATTGTTTCCTGATTGCTTATTTGTATCCTATGACTATCATTAAGTGTTGTACCTTATGATTCTTGATGAATGTATCTTTTCTTTTATGTACACTGAGAGCATATGCACCAAGACAAATTCCTTGTGTGTCCAGTCACACTTGGCTGATAAAAAATTCTATTCTATTCTATTCTATTCTATTCTATTCTATTCTATTCTATTCTATTCTATTCTATTC
>WNWU01000006.1:3505265-3556040 GCA_012654045.1 Ptyas mucosa
TCTTTTCTTTTCTTTTCTTTTCTTTTCTTTTCTTTTCTTTTCTTTTCCCCTTCTCCCCCTCCCTTCCCCTTGGCTCGTGGGCATCCCGCGTCCTTTTCTCCGACCCGCCCGCGGCTGCTCGCCTTTCGCCAAACTCACCGCAAGTAGCTGCCCGTCGAGTGCTGGTTGTAATGCTCCGGCTGCGTGTGCCAAAACAGCATCTTTGCCCTTCCGCTCGCCGGCCAAGCCGACCCCCGAGTCAAATCCTTTTCGGCCGGGTCGGGCTGCCCACCTCGAGGCGCTCAGGTCGGTCAAAAAGTCGGGAGCGGCGAGGCAGAAGCGACGGCGGCAAGCCCTCGAACGGCCGGAGCCGCCGTTTCGGCTGCGCTTTTATTGGTCAAGCCGCGTGAGCCGCTGGGCGGCCGCTCCCCAGCGCTGAGGTCAGCCGCGAGTGCCTTCGGCTTTCCCGGTTGTGTGTGTGTGGTGTGGTGTTTTTTTTTTCTTTCTTTCCTCCTCTTTCCTTTCCTTCCTCCCCTCCGCCCCGCCGCGACTGGGCGCCGGTTCCTTGGCTTGTGGTCGCCCGCGGCATAGGTGGAAAAGCTGAGGAGGAGCCACCGAAGCTGAAGGGAGACGAGGGGAGACGAGGGAGGCGCAGCAACAGAGCGAGAGGCGGGAGCCTCTTCTCCGGAATACCAACCCCTCGGTCGGCGACCCCTCCGGTTGCGGGGCTTGACATTCGGTCGCCTGCGCGGGGTTGGGGGGGGAGCGTTTCGTCTCCCTTAGGGGGCACTTTGCAGCCGCCCCCGAAGTTCAGCCGAGGGAGGGGGGACTTCTTCTCCGTGGGTTCTGGAAGGGGTGCTGGGGATTAGCTGTGACCCCTGTGGGAGAGGGTCTCCGTGAGGAAGACCCTCAAATGTTTGAGGCAGTTGACCCTGCCGTGAGAAAAAAAAACCCCGCGCTCTGGGAGTTTTAATTACTCCGGGGAAAGGACCTCTTTTTAGTCAGGCGGGGGTTAAATTTGATGTCCTGTGAATTGGGATTTGAGGGGAACTGAAGTGGGTTTGTTAAAAAACAACAACAACGGAGCTGTGCCTCGATTTACCCAGTTGGCTCATTGGAGGAGCTGCATATGCTACACACACACACACACACACACACACACCCCTTGGGAATACCTCTAATGGCCTGGTTAGCTTTCCTGAAGTAAATATGAGTAGTCCTCGATTTACAGCACTTCATTTAGTGACCGTCCAACATTATGTCACTAGAAAAAAGTGACTTATGACTGTTTGTCACACCGTTGAGGCAACTCCGTGTGGTCCCGTGATCAAAATTCAGATGCTTGGCAACAGACTCATATTTATGACGGTTGCAGTGTCGCTGGGTTCGTGGGATCCACCTTTGGCAAACTTCCAACAAGCAAAGTTACAGCATCACTGAAAAAATTGACTTATGACTATTTGTCTCATTTAAGGACCGTTGCGGCAACCCCATGGTCCCGTGATCAAAATTCAGATGCTTGGCAACAGACTCATATTTATGACGGTTGCATTGTCCCCGGAGTCATGGGATCCACCTTTGGCAAATATCTGACAAACAAAGTCAATGGGGAAGCTAGATTCACTTAACAGCAGTGCTACTACTTTAACAACAGCAGTGATTCCCTTAACAATGGTAGCAAGTCTTTCAGATAAAATAAGGGGAATTAAAATTAGGAACAATGGTAGCAAGAAAGGTCCTTAAATGGGGCAAAGCTCAGTTAACAAATGTCTCACTTAACAACCTAAATATTGAGCTCAATTGGGGTCATAAGTCGAGGACTACCTGTACAGCTTAAAAATGATCAAAGGGGCTGCTTTCTTTGCACATTGCATGGTTCTGCAGGGCACTGAAAACTGATTTCTGGGACTGGGTTTTTGTGGTTAATTTTTAAGAGCCTCAATCTGCCCTCAGGTCTCCCAAACAGGAATCCAAAGATAAGATAACCCAGTCCCATGCAACTCCCCAAAGACAACTGCTCAAAAGGCAGACATTACATGATCTACTGAACCCGTAAACTAGCCAGCCACATTTTAATATAATATGTTGTGTGAAAACACACTATGTGACTGTTATGTGTGGTTCAGAGTGTTTTGAAACAGCCTGGGTGAATTGGAAAAACCATGGTTAAGGTAATCCGGTTAAGAGAGTCAAACAGTCTAAATTAGGAGGGAAGATGTGGAGGCCATGAGAAATCCCGAGGAAAAATAGAATGTCTTACAACATACACCATTTAGAGATCATTTGAATAAGTGATTTAGAATGAGTTAAGCATAAATAAATTTGGGCAGAATGATTTGAACTAGGACTGTAAGGGGTGGGGGGGGGAGTTATCTAATTCTTTCCTGCTCTTTGTGCTCCTTTTCCATAGCAATGGAAGATTGACATGAATTAATTGATACTTTTGAGTTAAAACAATTATTTTGTATTATTTGGTCTTCAAAGGATGTTTAGTGGCTAAAATTTCAATTGACATTGGATTCTCAATCTGTTACCATTCCAATACTAAGAGTTAGTATGTGTTATCACAATATAAAGTTCCCTTAAAAAATTTTTAGCAGCAGCATTAAAATTACATTACATTAATCAACATCTTTCTAGTCTACATTGTAATTAGTACTTTGGGTGGCTTAATTGTCCATTTTCCATAAGAAGTACATTTTATAGTGTTGATTGCCATACCTACTAGAGGAAAACACCACAAAAAATGAAATTCCTTTTTGTGAGATCAACATATTTAAAAGGGGGGAAATAAGCATTGACTGAAAAATACAACACAGCAGCAAAGAATTTGAAGTATCTTCTAGTGATACTTATCTTATAGTTTTATTCACATTTAATCTCCATTTTCTTCTCAAATTAACAAAATTATCTTTCTACCAATATCTACATAATCTACACTGGAATATGGCCTCCCATTGTAGATTCTGTGGGGCACAGTGTAGAATGAAAATGAACTGAGCAACACAGCTTCAGTAGGAGTGCCAGAGCTTGCTTACACTCCCTGCTTACTAATTCAGTTGACTGATTAATACCTCATAGTGGACAGAACAATAATTATTCAGGGTAGTATAAATTAATAAATAATTGTATAATATAGTCCCTGTATAATAAGACAATAATTTCATAGGGACCCACTTCCTTGTCTTATGAAAAAGAATAGTAGTTTTTCATAATTCCTTTTGGCTTTGTCAACACTGTTATATCTTAAATGAACTTTTTATGAATGATCATTTGTTCTGGACTGAGAGGGCACTTCAGGTTCTCTGCTTTGCTCATCTAAATCAAAGGTAAAGGGAGGGGGGAAGTAAAATACTGTAGTTAGAAGGAGCAAGTTGTGTTCCAATTAGCACTTTCTTGAATAGGACAATGAAGCAGCAACAGATGTTCGCTACACTCTATCAAGAGTAGAGATATTAAGAAAAGGGGCTACTTGTGTTTCACATCACATGTTAAGTTCTTGTTCATGTGGCATTATAATTGTGGATCTCAAATATTACAGTATGCCTTCTCTTCAAAACCATATTGTGAAAAAGAAAAGGGTTTTTTTTTAATTTTGGAGAGCCACTAAAATAATCTTTCATAGAAGATATATACTGTAGATGGTAACTTTCATTTGTTGCAAGCAAACAAGCTATTGATTTCCAACATAAATGCCATATAATATTTCTGTTTACAGTGCCTAGCCAGTAGTTGGCAGAACTTGCAGGATAAAAGATCATTACCTTAAGGACATGTTTTTTTCTGAAGAATTCTCTAAAGTCATGGCTAAAATAAATGTAGAACAGACATGGAAAATTGTAATTAGTATATCACATACATGAAGGTCAGAATAGTTGCTAAGATGCTTTTTTTATGTTTATTGTTAATTCTTTTTATACCTAGAATAGGTGAAGATAATATCTACAGTATTATCAGATCAAAAGTCCAATCCAGGAGGGCTTGATCAAAAGAAATACTGACTGAAATGATAGTAAAATTATATTTAGGAGGGTTTTTTTCCTTCAAAATATATAGAACAGTATAATAATATACAATGATATAGAACAAAACTTATGGCCAGACATTTGTAAGTAATAGATATTATACATTAATATAATGACTTCTTTATAGCAAATTGGGGTGGTTGAGATTTAACAGCCTTTTCCTGCCTTACAATTTGGTATCATTTCTTTTATTTATTGTGTCATTTGTTGAGGAGCTCCAGGAAATAAAACAAGTGAAGAGATATCTGGATTAATGTTTGTAGAAAACCAGAACGCAACCAGACAGAAATAAAATCCCACATCTCAACATATTAAGATGTGAAACATAATTACGTCTCCACTCGTACTGCATGTGGCTCCCCGTTTTACAATTCATGAGTCTGGGTGTGTACAAAAAGAAATTAAGAAAGAAGCAGTATAGTATGAAAACCAAAAAACCCAACAAAAACAATATCCATACATAATTGAGAATGGTGAAAAGAAAAATGTGCATCATACAATGGGTTCATCTGGCATCCTGCAGCTGTACGTGGTAGAGAAGTCAGATCTTTATAGCTCTATGGAAGACCAATAGGGTGGTACCGTTTGAACTTCAGGGAACTTTGGAATCCCTTGTTTCAAAGAATAGTCAGTGTTACAAGGAAGGCATCCTCCTAGGTCCCATTAGATGCATTGTTTCATAGAGGAAACCTATAGCATGACCACCCTGTGCAACCTTGTGGAATAGGCAGAAATAAAGAGGGCCCTATTATATATTTCACAAATAAAGCAACAAGAATAGAACAAATACTGTTCTATTATTTGAATTAAACAATTCAAAGCAAAACCTGCTAATGTTTTGTTATGGAGTGTTATCTCCAGCCTTATTGAATAAGATCTGTTCAGACTAGAAGATCTCCAAGGTCCCCTTCCAATCCTGGAAGGGTTTTATTCAGTGGTGGGTTCCTCCTGGTTCAGCCCAGTTCTCCCGAGCCGGTAGCGGTGATGATATGACATCACCGAACCAGTTCCCCCCCCGCCCCCCCACCCCCCGCGTTATTCTTACCTTTTATTTGGCCCCACCCCCAATCTATTGCTGCCTCCTGAGTCCCAGCTGATGGCTAGAGGGGAAAAAACTGTTAAAACTCTTGCTGCGGGGCTTCAAAGGGCTGCCCTACAGCTGATCAGTGTTAAAAGAAAACAAATGAGTAGACCAGTGACCGCAAAAATACATGAGTAGATCAGTGCCTGCAAAAATAAATGGGTAGACCAGTACCTGGATGACCCTATAAGATGAAAGGTGGGAAGTCTCAATGCTCATCAACCAGATATTCTTGACAATTTGGCACTTTACTTTAACCATGATTTCCTGTCTTGGTGTAGCTGCTTGGTAATTACTGCCACCATCAACAATATTCCATGGAGTGACTTTATCTAGCATCCTCCCCTTTAATATTGGCATGAGAGACAAATAGAAATGTTCAACCTATTTGAATAATTTGACAATTGGTTTGGTGTTTGTTTGTTTTTTTTTTGTTGTTGTTAAGTAGGTAAAAATTAAATTAACACTATGGCATGACCTCCTACACCTATAGTGTGAGATGTTTGTATAGGGAAATCTTCACTCTGTCCATTGAAGATGATCGATGTTTAAGTGAAAGTGAACAAGATGAATAAAATTACATATTTTAATTTTAAAAGGCATTACTATTACTTGGAGTTGTCAAGCCCCTAGCAGTCTCTTACAATCTAAAAGGCAAGATGATCGCAGTCTTCCTCAACCGGATTTACTGAAAGAAAAAAAGGAATTAAATTACCAAAATTTTGCCAAAATCTTGGCAACTGGATATGTTTCATTTATTACAATATAATCAACGTATCTGTGTCTTTTTGGGTGGAAGTTTCTCGATCCTCTTGCTAACTACCAATTAATGCTCTGTGGAGGTAGCTACCCATTAACTTGGCAAAGCAAGAATGTGCAGATATTCTCTGCTTGTAGTATTGTGCAATCCTTCCTCTTTCCCAACATATTACAAAAGTAGTCCAGCAGTTCTATTTCCTTCAATCAAGGTAGAAGGAAATAAACGTACAGTGCTGCTACAATCACAGACATCATCTTACAATAAAGTGCACTAAAGGAGAAGATAGATTTAGGATGGAAATTGGAATGGATCTGTTTATAACATAGGAGACACTGCTGCACAGAGATTCCAAGATGCATCAAACATATAATAACTAAACTTACATAAACAAAGTAAACATCAACAACAATAAATATCTTCACCTGTATAAAAAAATGAGAATAACCTTAACACAGTACTAATAAATATATATCTATACGATCTATGTAACAATTGTTTTCAGCCAGAAGTTCTTTTCTAATTTAATTTTATCTGACTTGCTTCTTGATTTTGTGGAAATGTCAGTTTAAATCTGATGTCGAAGTAAGATAGACTTCAAGTCCCCTTCCGTCCATTCCAACATAGCTTCTTCACTGTCTCCCTTCATCTGAGATGTCTCTCAGATTCAAACCTTTTGTTTTCTTTTTACCTGAACAAGGTGGAGTTGGACAAATCTCACCCTGATTTCATGAACTGGACTATGTCAGACTCCCTGCTTTGGGACAGAGGTCATGTATTGGGATTTTGGGATAAGAGACTGAGAGAGGCTATACTTTGCAACATAACCATCTCTAGAAAACACTGGAATAACTTCCTTAGCAGTGGCATCATAACACCACAAAATAAATGCCTCCAAATAAATGCCTGACATTAGGAATTACTGGAGAGAGCAGAATATGGGCATGAGAAATTGCCTCTTTGAACTTGCTTTGGCATTTTTATCACGTACCCCACCCATATATATTTAATAAAAATCATGGCCATGGCAAAATGTTGATACTTAGATCAGTATCTGTCAGGGCAGAAAACATTCTTGTTACATCTTCTCATTGCTTTTATATGATAAGCCAAATACGAGGTTTTTCATTTATGCAAGCATGCATTTATACTCCTCTATTCTATTCTATTATACTCCACACAGTTATACTAGTTCGCTTCATTAGATAGGTTTTGTAATCATAATATCAAAAGATATGCACGTGGTTTCCTATATCGGGTGTTGTGTATTCCATAGCACTATTTCCCTATTTATATTTGTTTTTGCTTTTAGGTTTTATATAAAAGCAAAGTGTAGATATGCTGCACAGCATTTAAATGACAACTGTTCAGTGAGTACAAATTACAGATTACATCTAGGAACATTTATTCACCTGCCTTCTACATTGTGTATTGGTACTATATAAACAACTACACACACACACACACACACACACACCAAAAATAAGAACAGAGGCTATAGTTTTGTAAAAATGTTTTCTGGTGAAACCCATGTTCTGGTGCCTGTGTGCTGATGCACAACAAATGATGACTAATACTACTGTGTGTGATTTAGCATTCCTGCATGTCTGATAAGAATTTAATCTTAAAGCTACTTAATTTCTCAATTGAAAAGCATTTCATAATGTAGAGTATAAACTTTTAAGTTAATGTTTAGCATGGGGACAAATATGAAATAGCAAACCTACAACATTTTGGACTGATCTTGTCGTACAAAAACTTGACAAAAGTCTTTATTTCCTCTAAAGATTAAGAAAAAGTAATATTGTACATTAAAGTAACAAATTCTCCAATGTTCCTGATTGGCTCACGTTATAAAGCAGAATCAAACAGAGAGGAAAAACATCAACACAATATATTCACCTCCTTTTTTTCCTCCCTTTTCCTATTCTGCCCATTCGTTGAAGGAACCACTATGTCTTAATCTAATTTAAAGCTTTTGAATTACACACACACACACACACACAGACACATACACGTGTGTGCTCTTTCAGGTTTTCCTAACCAAGAAAAACATTGAATATGTAAAAACCCTGGAATTGGACAGGTATTCCTTGTTAACAATTGCCTCATTTAGCAACCCTTTGCAGTTACAGCAATGATGAAGTAACTTTATAATTAAGTCTCTCATTTACAACCTTTGCAGGTCTCTAAAGCAAAGGTGAAGTAAGATCATAAGCACAGTTGTAAGTTCACTTTTTAACCATTTCCTTTAATGACTGAGCTGTCAGTCCCAACTGTGGTCGCTAAACAAGTACTGTCCATTCCTATGCTGTCAGTTGCTATTCATAAGTATTTGTATGTTTTAGACAAAGGAAGCATAGAAATTATTTGAGCATTATTTATTTTTCTTTTTGTCATTCCATTTATGCAACATCCAATCAAGAAAATGCACAGTCAAAAAGATTGGCTGGAGCTGATGTGGATGGTGGGAAAAACTTTCAATAGCCAACATCAGGACAGAAAGTGAAAAAGAAGAGGCATACTATGTGACTAGACAGGTTATTGGAAATATTGATGATGAGAAGGAAATAATGGGATCTCTCTCTAGCAGCTCTAAGCATCTGGCCTAAATACTAGGAATAGATGCCATCCTTCTAATATATTTTCACTGTTAGGTTACAATTCTATGACTTGAAGAATAGCAATCAGACATCATAGAATAGTCAGAAGCTTCCTCTTTGTGTTTATCTATTTACCTATCTATTTACCATCTATTAACCTAATCTTATGGATGTACCATATGCTATTGCTGCTATTACTAAATTGAAATGCTAATAGTTAATGGAATTTATGTCCATTAATAATCGGTTGTATATTGCAGTAATTTTAACATTTGTCATTACTGCTTACTGAATAATGTCCTTCCAAAATGCAGAATGTGAATTTTGGACCTCTAGTAAGATTTTTTGACAAACTACTTCTGACCAATACTGATTTATTCCCCCAAATTGTCCTATATTGTAAATATTACAGATGGGAGCTTCTGCTTGCAAGTTCAATTTATTTCATGTTAAAGTTATTTCTGTTAAGAAAGAAACTGTCTAAGAACAAGCTTTGTAATAAACAGTTTAGAACCTGGGTAATAAATAAACATTATCTAATACTGTATCTCGTAGTTTTTTGGAAGAGATATGTTCCATGACTCAATGTTTTTCAGACTCTAAATTTTATTAATGATGAACTACAGCCAGGTAAATGATCCAGCCAAAAAAACTTGTTTCTCAAATTAAATGTAAATATGTCAAAAGAATCTGAAGTAGCTTTAGTTAACCTTATCCCCCAACAAAACTGGGCAACACAAAAAAAGTCTGTGTCAACATGATTCACTTCCTTCACTTCAATAATTCAGTAAATTCTCTTTTTCTCTCTTTGGCTTCCCAATCTACCCATCAGTCCTGAAATTTGCTGTGCTCCACCAACCAAGTCCAGGACTAAAAAGATCTGGCCTCATTAGCTTCTGAGATCAGCCAGAACTAGCTAGACTAGCTAACTAGTAGACAATCTAGCTAACTAGTAGACAATCTACTAAGGCTGTATTTATTTACTCAGGCTTACTTACAAACTATACTTAGTGATATTTATTCAGAGGTAAAATGCCTATGATGTAATAAAGTATAACAATTACAACTAACAGCCAATCAAACTTTAGTAGGATTGAGATGTGAAGGTCATTATCAGTTCAGTTTATCATTATCATCATTTATTGGTTGATCATTATTTCTATAATGTCATACAACAGGTGGAGTTGACTGAAGCACTGGGCAAACACTATGCATTTGTCTGTATACAAAATCTCAGGAAAAACAACATAGAAGATAATATAACTGCTTTAATTCAACCAAATCCTGTTCAGATGCAAGAATTTTACTAATTGTTGTTATTCTGGTGGATTGGATCTAATACCTCTGGAGCTTCCCCAGTCAAAGGTGCTCAATAATAGTCCAATAATTCTGGTGTTGAGATGAGTCTTCCTAGATAATTCATGCTTCTCTCTACAAAAGAAAAAATATATAAATCTAATTTTGTTGCCAATTTTTAGGCACCACACTTAGCTTTTGTGGTATCTGTCAGCCTGGTTAGCCCTGTCAGATCAATGTGTTGACTTGGACTATCATAACTTTCCATTTTGATGGAATGGGGTCCAGCATGGTATAGTGGTGGAACTAGGGTGGGAAGATTGGACTCAGATGGCCTTCAGCGACATAGTTGATTTATAGACCTTGTAAGAGAAGAATCATGTTAATCTATGGTAGCAAAAAATCTGGATTTCTTTTTCCAACCAACAACTCCCTTTTTATGACTCTGTAATCCCTTAATGGGGTGAGCTCCTGTTACTTCTCCCAGCTTCTGCCAACCTAGCAATTTGAAAGCATGTAAAAAATGTAAGTAGAAAAATAGGGACCACCTTTGGTGGGAAGGTAACAGTGTTCTGTGCGCCTTTGGTGTTTAGTAATGCCGGCCACATGACCATGGAGACATCTTCAGACAGTGTTGGCTCTTCAGCTTAGAAGCGGAGATGAGCACCGCCCCCTAGAGTCAAGAACGACTAGCACATATGTGCGAGGGGAACCTTTACCTTTAATCTCTTAATTCATGGTAAATTTTATTAAAAGAAATAAACTTTCAAACTTCACTTGGAGGGTTTGAACAAGTAAGCAAACCTAGATCTCAAACTGATGAAAAGTTCATTCAGTTTTTCAACAGAAGGCTGATCATTCTGTTTTGATAAACTTAGAGCCATGTCCTTTTTGAATCAAGCATAATATATATGGAGAGATCTGTGTTCGCCTAATTTTAGTTTTTGCCAAATTGAATTTCCTGGATTCCTTTTCTGTTGTTCCTGGGAAAGCTTCTGTGATAATTTTCATCCTTACTTAAACATGCAAACCTTGGATTTTCATGGTAACACCCAGGGTTATCTTTCTAGCTTCTGTTTCTATTACAGTTGCCTAAAAAAAAAATCAAACAAATAGACCTAACAACTCAGTTACAAAAAAACCCAACAAAACAACTTTCTGTAATTTAGTTCTAAAACCTACTGACAGGTTAAGGATTCTAAATTGCTCAGCTGAATGAGCCCCGGTAATCATTCTAAAAACTTAGGTCATAGACAGTTCTGGGTTGCAGATGCCCCTTTGCAAGAAAGAGCAGGAAAAAACTGGCAGAGAGTGGAAATGACTGGCAAGGAGATTAGAAAGCTTGCCTCCTATTTTTAGAATAGCGACAAAATCATCAAGAGTATTAGCCCTTTGGGCATGTCAATGGTAGCTTAACTCTTTGAAGCTTCAGATGACTTAGAAAAGAAAGAAAAAAGACTGTGGTGAACAAACCTCTATTGAAAATACTTATACTGAAGTATTTTTCTCCACTGTTTTAATTCAGAAGATGGACATTTAGGACACAGAAGTGTAAATATGTACATAACCCTTTACATGTATAAAAAATACTTTAAAATAAAAATGTAGGTTAAGGTGTTGTAAATGGCTTAATAATCACAATCAAATTTTGACTGGCACCAACAGAGGCAGATGTGTACATAAACACAGCTTTATTTGTTTATCTTTACTGAGGGAAGTAAGTTGAGTCATGGCAACTGTACTTCTCTCCTTGTTGGTTTGAAACATTTTGTTGACTCAACTTCCAGACTACTGTACCTGGATGACTGAGAATCTTCATTGACTTAAGACAATTAAGCATTTTGCTTTGCAAAATCTAGAGAGAATGCTACATGGTTCAGTTTCCTTTTAATAACAGATTGTTAGCAGTTTCTGTTTTTCTCATATTCAATTAAGAATGCAATCGTATTGGAAAAAGTGGATTTGTTAATGAACCTTCATTAGATTCTCTAAGTAACCTGTTGGAATCAGTCTTTTTTCAGACCAGCTAAATTCCCTTTCAAAAACTCTCAAAACTTAGAGTCAAGCGTGGCACCAGCAAAGATCTCAGGGTACAGGATCAGAGATACTTGGGAGCATCCAGGAGTCCTGCCCATCAGATTGTTGAGTGCAAATTCCTATTTGTTCAGTTGGGCACCAAGAGGGTTCAGTGGGGACTGTTGCTGTTGTACCAGCCTCTCTGCTGGGCAGCAAGCTCCCTGACTGAGCTTCTTGACTCTGGCTTGGTTGGTGGTGGATTTCCTGGGGAAATCCACCTAGGCTTATGATCTTGGGGAATCTTAACTTGCCTTCCCTAGGCATAGGGTCTGAGGCAGCTTGGAAGCTCATGGCCACCATGGACCTGTCCCAAGTCATCCAGGGCCACATTCATAATAGTTCTCATATGCTTGACCTGGTTTTTCTGTTACAACAGCGGCAAGATGCTCTGGATTTGGAGAAGATATTGATTTCTCTCCTGTTATGATCAGAACACCCCATGGTGAGTCTCCATTTCATTGGAAACCCTTACCCCTGGGAGGCTGGGTCTATTAGATCAGTCCACTCCAGGTGACAAATGGACTCAACTGGGTTCCATAAAGAGCTTGTCATTTTTCTGGAAAGTCTACACAATCTGGCAAAGCCTTGGTGGTCACTTGGAATGGAAGAATAATCACAGCTTTGGACAAGATTGCAGAAGAATGGCCTCTCCGTGGTCACAGTTCCCATAACTCCCTAGAGTAGAAGGAAGGAAGGAAACTAAAGAGGGCTAAGAGATGCCTAGAACACCACTAGCAAACAACGGGGAGTGAAGACAATCCGGCATGAGCTAGAGCTGCTGTTATAGCCTACCTTGTGGTGATTATAGCTGTAAAACGTAACTATTACTCTGTCCTTACTGTGTCTGCAGATAAGTCTCCCAGCAGCCCTGTTTTGGATGACTCTGTCTCTCTTCGGAGGTGATAATATTGAGAGTCACTTACAGGGTCACTGTGAGAAATATGCTGTACATCTAGCAGATAAATTTGATTTTATTCACTTTATGTTGGAGTCCAGCCTTGGGGCAGGATCAATGGAAGTTATGCAGGCTGAGCCTCCCGAAGGGAGTTTGATCCCATTGAACCTGAGGAAGTGGACCTTGCAACTGCTAATTCAGCCACCTCTTTGTTAAATCTGTGCCTTTCCTGACTGGTTAAGACTGCTTAGAGAGGAAGTATGATTGGGTCTGGGTAGTAGTTAATTCCTCCTTGAGGAAGAGGCGCTCCCACCGGCTCTTAAGGAGGCAGTGGTACATCTTCTCCTCAAGAAAACATCATTTGACTAAACTAGTTTGAACAGTTATCATATGAAGGTATTTCTTTACTTAAACAGAGAAACAGAATGACCAAGGATGGGGGGGGGGGAAGCAGTGGGAGTGACTTCTGACTTCCTGCTGGCTTCCCCACTGAGTTTCCTTGTAGGAAGCTGGGAGGGATCATTGGTAATGACAATCTCGTGATTGCGTCTCCACCACAACTTTACTAAATTTCAAACTCATGGGAGTAATGGGTTCTGGATTTTTGATGTATTCGTTACATTTAATTTGATGAAACGCTCCAGTAATTTGAGAGTTTGAAAACGTGCTAACCAAGAGAGAGATGAGAGACATGCATTCAGCCAACATTCCAAACTGGAAGATAGGAGAGTTTTAGTAGTATATAGATTTGAAATGCAAACAATACCATAAGGAAGCAACTGCACATTTGTATAAACTATAAAGCACTTTGAGATTCCTTTTAATGAGCTTTGCAGAAAGAGGTCTTTTGAAGGAATCAGCTTCAGTTACTTCGTATGGTCCACTTTCTAAGCTAAATTTCCAGGAGATAATTTTATTGTTATAGTAATAAAAAAAAACCATTTCAGTAGAGCTTCCCTGAATTGCTCCTTAGTTACCATCACAGAGCCATAAAGTGTAAGATCAGGGTTCCATACAACAAGGTTGATTTACCACATTCTTTAAAAATCAAACAACTACGTACTTTGCCTAATAATGGAAATGCTATCTATATCACTATTTTATAATAGGTCCATGACTACGTAATAAAATTGCTTTTGAAATACACATTGCCATGACGATGGGGTATCTTGTTAAGACCATCATGACCAGAATCTAGAAGTATAAAACTACACCACTGGAACAATGGGAGTATTAACTGAGCATAATCTTCTCTGAACTCAAGCTTACTTTTAAGTAAACATAGAAAAATCTACTAGTTACTTCTAGAGTAACTTCTAGATACTTTTGTGTTTTCTATTTTTGCAGTATTTTTGTTACTACTTAATTGATCCAAATCCTGTTCTCTTTCCAATTTTCTTGTTAAAACTGGATTTTAAGGGAGTTCATTATCTCAGGTGCTTGTAAGTCAACCTTTCCTCACTAATTACTCATTACTACTTTCTCTTTAGCGTTCTTTTGCCTGCAGATATATTTGTAAACAGCCTGTTTCCCAACCCTTAATCCTTCTGACCATCCTTAAGTCATTCTGGTTTGCGCTGCTTTTAATGTTTTCCGTTTGCAAGTTTAATTGACTTTTCACATTCCCAGTGTTTAATTTACCATTTCGCCAATAATATTAATACTGTGAATATTAATATGCGGTGCTTTCATTATAGGGATGCTTCAGAAAAATGTAATATGTCAGCAGCCAGAGCTGATTAGAATGAAACTAGATAGGAGAAAGGAAAGAGAGAAGTGAAATCTTATAGCAATGAAATAATTAAGCAAACTCTTCTGTACAAAAGAATGTTCGTGGCCCAAATGTCTAGAAAGATAATACATGTTTACCATCCCTTCCCGCACCTTTTTTAAAACCTACATCTCCATAATAGAGCATAGTTTTAGTTCCTATTGGAGAAAGTCCCATATTTAAAAACTTGGCTTTTCAAATCCCTCGACCTGGACTGATGAGGGTTTTAAGGGTTAAATTTTAAATTTTTTAGATTTTAGATTTTATTTTGTATTGTGGCTTGTGTTTTTATTATTGTGAGCCGCCCTGAGTCCATTGTGAGATAGGGCGGCATATAAGCCGAATAAAATAAAATAAATAATAAATAAATTTAAATTTCATCTTTAATGCACATTGTAAAGGCAATGTATGGATGTGTTAACCTTTGATAAGCAAGGCATTCATTTAATATGTGGCGTATGCTCAGGGACTGCAGAACAGTTATAAAATGTGGCCAGGGCCACATTCTGCATTTGGGCATCATCAGGATATTTTGTGGTAAAAAAAATCAAGCTTATTTTAGAATATATGTTACAATTTTCAGATCTTTCTTTATCTCACCGCAGATCAGCAATCAGGATCTGGGAGGCTCTGCTGGCTGCAAAAAAAGAAAGAAAAAGAAAAGAGCCTTGGGAAAATAAATTACCTATTCTTGGTATATGTTTGGAAAGAAGATGAAGTATTGCATAAAATTTGTATATGGCCTTTGTCAGCTGAGAAATCAGAATACAGCAGTATTTAGAGAAGGCTGGTCCCATGGGTCTTTTAGCAAACTTTCATTAGGTGCAGTTTTCACCATCACAGTAGGTGGAAGAGGTCATACCTGATAACTGTTTTGAATATTCTTTTTTCTTTTTAATTAATTTTTCACAGAATAAAAATAATACAAATGTAAAAGAAGGAAAAGTAAAAGAAAAATAAAGTAAAAAAGTGATAATAAGAAATAAAACAAAAGAGACAGAAAAGAAAGAAAAATAAAGATTTAGAATAGAATAGAATAACAGAGTTGGAAGGGACCTTGGAGGTCTTCTAGTCCAATCCCCCACCCAGGCAGGAAACCCTACACCATTTCAGATAAATGGTTATCCAACATCTTCTTAAAAATTTCCAGTGTTTCATCTCATCTACACATTATATGAAAGAATATATGAAAAGAATATATATAGATATGTAAAGGAATAGAAGTGAAATGTTAAATATGAGATATGATCTATGTATATGAATATTTTATTATGATTTTAATTGTTTTTACAATTGTTTGATAACCTAATAAAGTTTGTTGAAATGTTAAAAAAAAAATCGAGTGTTAGAGCATTCACAACTTCTGCAGGCAAGTTGTTCCATTTATTAATAGTTCTAACTGTCAGGAAATTTCTCCTTAGTTCTAAATTGCTTCTCTCTTTGATTAGTTTCCACCCATTGCTTCTTGTTCTACTCTCAGATGCTTTGAAGAATAGTTTGACTCCCTCTTCTTTGTGGTAACCCCTGAGATATTGGAACACTGCAATCATGTCTCCCTTAGTCCTTCTCTTCATTAAACTAGATATAGGCAGTTCTTGCAATTGTTCTTTATGTTTTATCCTGGAGTCCCCTAATTATCTTTGTTGCTCTTCTCTGCACTCTTTCTAGAGTCTCAACATCTTTTTTACATCGTGGCGACCAAAACTGAATGCAATATTCCAAATGTGGCCTTACCAAGGCATTATAAAGTGGTATTTAAAGGATAAAAAGATGTAAATCAATTATAAATGCATTTATATTTTATACTCTGTCTCTAAGGTTATAGCATGGCTGCCTTCTTTCCATACTCTTACCATATTGATTATAATCAAACCCATAAATTCCAAGATCTTTTTTTTTCATTTTCAGCAAAAAGCCCACAAAGGGTTTCCAGTCACTCGGCAATGCTGTTTCCCTAATCAAACAGGCCAATTTTACCATCTCTGCCTATTCTGTCATCTTTACCAATCCTTCCTCCATTATGAGTATTTAACAGGCTTTCTATCTTTGCATATGTGATAATCTCACTGCAGTTACCATATTCAAAAACAAGATTTCAAAAATCTTTTTTGCTTGTCTGTTCATTAGTCCCAGCAAGAAAAGTTCTGGTTTCCATTGAATCTTTAAAGTTGTTCACATTATTATATGTATTTGAACTGAAAATTGTCTCCTTTTTTTTTCACAAATCCAAGAAACATGATAAAATGACCTTTCATGTTTTCCATATTTTCAAAATAAATTTGAATAGTTTTTCTGGTGTCATATACCAACGCTATATCCTTTTATAAAATTGTCTTTTTCAAGAGAAAAGACAATATTGTATAGGAAAATGTGGATGTCTTTTTAAGATACTTTCCCTCATAATTCATGTGAAGTTTATATAAGGCAGTGATGTGTGAAATCACATCATCAGAAAAACTAAGCTGATGGCATTAGCTGAAATGCCTAATCAGTTTTGATCTTTATACTAGATTTAAGTAAAGGTTAGCTTTTGAAAATTATTAGTGGTCCTCATGAAATACATGCAAAGT
Organism: Ptyas mucosa; assembly: GCA_012654045.1. Lineage (NCBI taxonomy): Eukaryota > Metazoa > Chordata > Lepidosauria > Squamata > Colubridae > Ptyas > Ptyas mucosa. Next base: position 3,522,319 of record WNWU01000006.1, read on the forward strand.
TCCAAGAGGAAAAATCTTTTGAGGAAGATGGAAATTCCCCTTTACACACACACACACACACAGACTGACAGACAAAGAGACAGACGCAGAGACAGAGACAGAGACAGACAGACAGAGAGACAGAGAGAAGAGAGACAGACAGACACACACACACACATACACTTAGGTAGATACACAAGGTAACATTTGCTGCTGCCATAACTTCAAAGGTAAAGATGAGATAAGGAATAACATAGTTCCAGGAAACATGCAGCCATCTCCTCTTCTGTGGGCTAGAGATTGTCAGGGAGTTGATTGATCCCATCTTGGCTCTGGGATAATCGCACCCTGGTTTAGAGGTTTGGACCGAGGCTTCTCCTCGAAAGTATACATTAAGAAAATAAAACCCGAAGAAGTATTTCTATGAAAACTCATTTTTATTGTAAAAGTAAAAATAAAGATAACTCTTACTATCTAATTAATTGGCTACATCTTGCCAGTGTTCCTGCCTCACCTCTTGGCAGGAGAACAAAGGAGTAAAAAGGAGGATAATGGAGGCTAGAAAGGAATGCACGCTTGCGCACTTAATACTGATAACAAAACTTGGCAAAACTACAGTAAGCCTATTAGACCAAAAAATGACAGCTCAGCTGCGAAATACAAGAACGCAGTGACAGAGATTTCCCAATGCAGAAGGAAGATTTTTAATCTGCATACATGTTAGTAAATTGTCTATAAACACTCAATTTGTTCTCTCAAAAATTGGGGATGAGAAGTGCTATCCAAAGCCCAGTGAATCTTCTGCTGCTCTACCCCAACTTTTCTGAATTCTACCCTAAATTAATATTTGCCTGAGTTTCTTCGTAATCTATTGATAGTTGAAGGAGATGTTTCATGTATATATATTTTTTCAATAGATTCTTTGAACCCTGGAATCAAACTTCTGGAACCCAAACAAATCTCTCACTTTTGTTCATTTGGATTCCAAAGATTTCTGTAACTTATTAAACCTGTTTGTAAGAACACACTGAATTTGTCAATGAGAATGTTAATAGATTGTGAAAACATCTAAAAGATACCAATTGATGGAGCCAAGGTCTAAATTTAAACCCAAATAAAACTCAGTCTTATATATAGTCAAATGTGTTCTTCCCAATCAATTCTGTTATGGGAACCAAAACCTAGGTAGCAAACTTGTTTTCATATCGAGACCTCCAAGAAAAGTTGCTGGAGAAAAAGAAGTAAGTTTCTCTATTTCAAAGACCACAAACAATGCCCAGAAATGTGAAATATACAGGGGTGGTATTCACTTACCTTCGCTACCTGTTCGCAAATGGGAGTGTGCATAGAGCGTCAAAAACGGGATGTGATGACATCTGGGGGGGGCGGAGCCTCCAGCAACTGCCGCGACCTATTCGCTCGAACCAGTAGAACCAGCTAAATAGCACCACTGGAAATATAGCTCAAAACTGTGGTAGCAGTGCTCCTGCTATGGCAACTGCTGCCTACCTAGTTAAAAGGGATGGAAGCTAATGTCATGAAGCCTTGGGAGATACTAATCATTTCATTAGAAAAGTTCATAAGATTCTGTGTTTTCAAAATGATAGGGCTTTAATCCAGTTGTTCTTGCATGGTGTATGGTGCTTGTGTTCTATGGTCCTTGGATCACTGGTAGAGTGATTTCATTGGAATAGTTTCTCTGTCAACAGGACAGGCAGGGCATCTTTTCCAGAGGGCAAAAATGGACAACATCACCCTCTATTAATTTCCAGCAATCTCAGGGCACACTTCTGTGATCCACTTCCAAAATACTATTTGGATGGGAGTGTTTTATTTTGTTGCAAGCTACCTTCAGCAGTTAACTGCAGATGAAGGAACTCCTTTTCAATTGGGTCAAAGCTGATCAAGCACTCTAATCTCTATATTACTGAAACTCTTATCATGACATTTAACTGGAAGAACCAGTGCATCACAAGGCAACCATTTTTTAAGCAAGGTATTCATTGTGGAACTGAGCTCTACTTTCAGACAGGTTGGGGCATACTAATTTTTTACAGTGGATTTAAAAACACCCTTCAAGCAAGATTTCACCTCACCCTCCGAAGTTGGACATTTCTCTGTCAAATGTTCATTTAGAAACTCTGCCATCCTTTGTTTATTTTTGCCAAACTGATTAATCAGTGCTGTAAGGCTAAGCATAGCAACCAACTGCAAGTAGGTATTTGTGTGTAACCAAGTAAAGACAGATGTTGAAAGCAGGCAGTATTAAAATAGGGAATAGTGTATCCAATCCTCTTCTTTTCTGATGCTAAACTGCTCCAGATGCTATAGGAGGTTTTTTCTTTATATTCAGGGGAGACTTACGCAGTGTGGCTCATAAGTTAGTAGAACCTTTTTTTCTACCATGTTTCCCCAAAAATAAGACCCTGTCTTATATTTTTTTGAACCCCGAAATAAGTGCTTGACCTTATTTTCAGGGAGGTCTTATTATTTTGGGGTGCGTGGACAAGATGGGGCTCTTCTTGCCATCTTACCTGATTTTCAGCTCTGCGTTTAAATATTTTTGGGGAGGGCTTATTTTCGGGGGGAGGCTTATTTTAGCGCATGCGCTCAAAAGCCCAATTGGGCTTATTATCAGGGGATGTCTTATTTTTGGGGAAATAGGATAATTTTATTGGTTTTTTTTTCAAAATAGCTTCTAAATGTTATTTGTATTCATTTTATACTGGTACTCCTACCATAATAAGGAAACTTTTCCCAGCCAAGAGCCACACTTAACATTTTGCTAAACTGAGGTCGAAGTATCATCACATCCTAGATACACAGAGCTCAGTTTAGTTGAATTTATTAGTCATAGAGCAGTTCAAATAAAATTCAAAATTAAAACATACAATTCCCAATATTGAGTACTGCATGTGAACAATATAAAAATCTGCAAAACCTATGAATAGCAAACTAATTGATACTTATTGCTGCTTATCGATACACTATGGTGTGTAATACAGACAAGTGGAGTACCTAGCTCCATTCATTGACACAGATTTCAATTGATCAGACAGTAAATGAATCTGAGCCACAGGACATTCATCTAAGAGTTCCTGGCATGAAATAGCATAATAAGAACATACAACATGGCTCAGTGTCTTGATTGTTCCTGTGCCACTAGGCACAGTTTTGTTCAAATGGAATATGGCCAGGGCTTACTTTTTAAAAGCTTGGGGATTCTCTTGTCTTTTTTTAACTGAATGTCTGCTTTAAAGCTTACACTGTAGTTTTCAACTATCACCCACGATGGGAGTAACTGAGAAGTAATTTTCAACATTAATGATGCATGAGGACTTTGAAATCCACACACACACACACACACACACACACACAAACACCCAGTTGCCCACCTGTGTTTTAAATTATAAAAATCTTTATATGTTTAAGTATTTTTCCACCATAGTTTCATAGGAAATTCATCCCAAAATAATTGGCTCAATTGAAACACGAAAGTCATAATTTTGTTCTGTAAAACTGTCTGTGAAAGCTATGGTTAGACTACTTGAGGTAAGAACAATGGATGGTAATGAACAATGCCAAGGTAACAGAGTTGGAAGGGACCTTGGAGGTCATCTAGTCCAACCCCTTGCTCACGCAGACCTATACTAGGGATTTGAACCACTGACCTTTCTAGATCCAGTTAGTTTTTTAAAAAAGATTATTATGATAGAATCTAATGTCATTTTTAAATTGTGTAAGCTTATTGAAATAAATGGTACACTACTGTATTATGTCCAAAAACTTGTCATTTCTTTAATCTAGCCTTCTCCAACCTGATACCTTTTAGATGTTTTGGACCGAACCGCCATAATTCCCACTTGAGAATTCTGTGAACTGAAATTTAAAACTTCTGGAGGGGTTACCCAATTACAGAAGGCTGGATAATTCTAAGGCGAAAAACTGTATTGGTTGACATATGTGTATAATGAAGTACTATCTCCCCGAATCTATTAAATAAATAAATAAATAAATAACAAACCCTTCCATTTTCTTTAGGCTTTTTAGAAGTGTCTCTTGACTGAATGGGACGTAAAGGGGATTGAAACACATGCATTCAAAATTTGCATTTCTATCAATTTTGCCTAACATGCAATTTGCAATGCAGGAAACTTCAGAGCTTTCTGTAATGCTTCAGGGCTAAAAACCGATCTGACCCAGTCCAGACAAATCACATCAAGATACTTTGAGTACTATGTCTCTACGTATTTGTTTTAGCACTGCTACAAATCAGGATGAGAAACACCCTTGGCAGTTTTTTTTTAAAAATAAGAGGACGTCTCCCATCCCCATAAAAGATATATATAAATTATGTGTTCTTGTAAATGTTTGTGTTACTCAGAGCATTACATAGTCTTGTTTTGTGTGATGGCTTTCAGTTGCTGTAGCAAAGGCATTTGTATTATTGCAGACTGTTTCCCGTGTGCCGTTCTTAAATTATAGTAAGCAGATAAAGTGTGGTTGATTTGGTCCAACATATACTTTCTTGTGATTCTCATTGAAATAGCCAATACCCAACCCACTACAATCTATATTTTGGCCTGATCTTGTCTCAGAAATGCTAGGTTGCTTTGCAGACTGGTGGGGGAAGGGATTATTTTCCTTCTTTCCACATAGTAGGAAACCTCTGATCAAGATCTGTATTACATGGCTAGAAGAGATGGATTTGTCAAACAATATATAAACAATAAAGCAGTGGCCCCCAATCTTTTGGGCAGCAGGGACTGGTTCCATGGAGAGACTTTTTTCTGTGGACTGGATGGGGCATAGTTTCATGTGCTGCCTGCATCACATGGATAGTGCTTTGCTTGTTTGTATAGCCGAGTTTCTAGCAGCCACGGACTGGTGCCGCTGCTGCTCCACGGACCAGGGTTTGGGGACCCCTGTAATAAAGCTTCCACATAACTCTGGTAAATGTCTGATAACACTTAGTTCTTACGTATCCTTCTCATTTACATTAGGTAAATGAAGCTGTTAATCGGATTAGAGGACTAAATATTCTGGGAAGACATTAGAGGACTAAATATTCTGGGAAGTGTCTATATTGGTGGCTCCTTACCTTTCATGTTGTTTAGGCTTCAAATGATCAAGTGCAGTGTTTGGAATATTTTAAGGGTCAATTTGCTCTTTAGAGTTTACAGTAGAATTGGTTGTGTTTCTGAACAGGTTTTTTTTAATCTATTTAACCTGATTTCCTATTATTATCCATTCATTTTCACCTGAAATTTCTCTACATTTGTACGGTCTACATTTGTATCCCTCTTTCTGATGTTTACAGTTGGTGGTGTGGGGAGAAGTGATACATTTTCAGGGATATCTTCAAAGTCTTGCCCAAAAGAGAGTTAAATAAACATTCTTAATTATCACTAAGAAGACAGGTTAAACCCTTGTGGTAATACATTACAATTCTTTGGAGGAGCTGGTTGCTTTTAATTGTTCACTCTAAGAGCACAATGAAACAGTAGGCTAATAGTTGTTAATTTATTTTACAGTGGTTTTATATTATTGTTAAGCACTCTGCAATCAAATTGTTGTCATGTTATATACAGCATAAGCTCAACAAAATATCCTAGTGGGACAAAAATGTTCTTGAAGGCTTCTAATTCCAAAGTACTCTTAAAGGCAAGTGCTTTTGTAGATCCAAACTAGTGAAAATTTGGGGCACATAAAAGGAATCAATGAATCTTATTTCAGAAAAAAACTGGTGTGTCATAGGATGTCAAGCCAACGCAATCAAGTATGTTTCCTTTGATACCATCCATTTGGGACTTAAAAGCAAGACTCTGCTCCTGGTCACTATGTAAATATCTACAGATTCCCAAAATAATAATAATAATAATAACAAAAAATGTGTGTGCAGCTCTGGGGCTGCTTGTCGTGAATCAGGGAACTGTATTCGTCTTCACCTCTGCAATCTGCTGCCCAGAGCTGAGGGTTACTGTCTTTTTGTTTCCAATGCTAATGAGATGTGCCTGGCCAGGCTGCTAAATAAATAAATAAATACAATTCAAAAGCAAAAAGCGATTTCAGAGTCACAGTGCCATCATAAAGTCCCTTTTCCTCACGCTCCTGGACAGGGCCAGGCTGAGCTTCAATTACTGGCAGGGGGAAGCCAAAAGCAGCTCCAGAGCCGTGTGCTAAAATACTCCTTTGCAAAACTTGTAAGGTACATTGTACTCTCCTGCAACTTCTCACCCTTGGAAGCATATCCTGCAAATCCTTGCCCTCCCCCCTTTTTTCTTTTGCAGCAAAGAGGTAGCACAAAGGGGCATTTTAGCACCATAGCTCTGGGGCTGCTTTTGGCTTTTATTTTTTCATAGCTGAAGCCCCGTCCCAACTGGGTCTACAGTCGGAGCAAAAAGACGGCGAAGGTCAGCTGAGGCAGTGGAGTGCAGTGGGCCAAAAGGGCATAGATGGGGGGGGGCAGATAGAGGAAGTTGAAGCATCCCTGTAGTTGTAACTGTGGTGGGCTGTCAAGTGCTGAAATTTTGACCATGTGACCATGGAGTTCTGCAACAGCTGTAACTTCAGGTACAGACGGTAGTTAAGTCCATTCATTCAGCACTGTTGTCATTTTGAACAACAGTGTTCAATGGTTGCAACCTGTATGCAGAGAATCTCATCATCTCCATTTGCATTAATGTATACATAGAAACAGAGATTTGCTAAAAGCTCATCCATTTTATTCCCTTGGCACTAATATTTAGTAATATTTACAAAACATACAGTATATAGGTCTTATATGTTGCAAATTATTTCAGAGTGAGTGTGATGTAAAAATCTATGCGCATAGGAGCAGTATTAATTAGAATCCTTAACAAATGTATTACCAATCCCCAATTATATCCATTATTCTTAACTTTAGTTTTCTGTATGGGTCTGAAAAAGAAATCACCTTCTGTATTGCACAAATGTGTTGTGGGTAGACTTTTTTTAGTGATTCTCAATGCTTGTTTTGTTAATGCGTTTGTTAAGGCTTTTTAATTCCTGCTACTTATCTCAAAGAATTAATTCCTTTGTAGAAGAGACTTGGGTGCCCATTACTATGTTTTAGCTGAGTTGACACCCTGCACCTAGATATTCAGTTCTTTCAAAAAGGATGGAATTTCTATGTATCTGATTTAGTATTTGTGATTGTAGAATTAACTCTTCCAACCTGTTCTTCTCGCTTGGGAACTAAAGAGTTGCATATAGAAATTTCAGTTATAGAGGATAAAAACCAGATTGACTTGCTTGACATTAATATGCTATGGTGAAAAGGTCAGTACAGGAATAAGAATTCCCATAGTGGTGTACCAACACAGAGGTTGTATCAAATGTTAGCTTAGGTGGAATTGTTCTAGGAAGAGACTCTTTGAAATCTGCAAGTTAAGAATTTTGTGCAAGGAAAATGCCTCCAACACGATAAAGAATATGGAGGGAATTTGGTGAATTGTGATGGCAGATCCAATTCATAGCATGTTAATATAGCACTCTAGGTGTTTAAATGTAACATGTAATTTCTACACTTCATTTTCCCTATAAAAATGATCATTTGGATTGGCATTAAGTAGAACTGCTTTCTGATGCATCTTTTATGCCAGTCATGTTCCCCGACCAAACATCTGATCTCAAACACACAGCTGTTTTCTGAAAGCCTGCATAGATTTAAGAGTGTGTACATGTGCTTCAAATGTGATTTGGAGGTTAAGAAATTATGTTTGGCACAAGCATTTCATCAACATTGTCTTAAAGGTTCTTTTTCATCATTAAGGGGAATGCAAAGAAGTAGTGCAAAGAAGTTCCCATAAGGACTTAAATTTATTTTCTTTTATTCTAGGGCAAACTCAGAAAGTTTTATTATTATTTTTTTTAGCAAATTCTATCATGTAAATGTTAACATAAAAACATCTGTACATTTGCCATGATACACTCAAAAGTGAAACAAATAAGATATAAATACAGATATGGATGTAACATGACAAAGCGCAAAAAATGAAAGAAAATAAAACAACCAACCCAAAATCAAAATTAAATACATGCGCATGAACACTGTGCCAAGAAACTTTTTCTGATGGCTGACTGGTTTGATAAGCTTTGTCACCCTGCCCTTCCCATTTATAACATTATTATTGTTAGCAAACGTTTTCTGCATTCTACAAATATTTCTTTGTTGTCCTTTAATGTGAACCATTACACTTGATAAATGAAGGGGTTGAGAGGGTGGTAGAAAGAAGATTTTTGTGACAAGGTTGCATGGTACGTTACGTATACAAGTTACCGAGAGCTAACAGGAGGTGATAGAAAAGTCTTGTGTTGTATTGTAATCCAGCAAGCACACATAGTGTACCTTTTCAAAGGAAAGCCACATGCCTCAGATAATTCAGCACTACTTTAAGGAATGGATAGGATTTAGATGGTGAAAGGGATTGCACGGATTTGTATATTCCTGCCCTGGATACACTGATGTGCCCTGTGAGAACAGAGGCATCTCCATCGAAGCAAATCGGTATCAGGCAGGTTGATCTGTGTGAATTTTCAGATATAATGGCCTGAAAAGGGAAGGGGAATGGTCAATGGAGAAGACCCTGAAGGAAATCACATTGGTTTTTCTCAAAACGTTTAAAGCCCTAAGAAGGCAGCAAGAGTCAAAGCAACTGAGCACGCTTGGAACGTGCTGGGGAAAAGAGGGAGCCCTCTCTATTTTGGCTCTTGCTTTTTGTGTGCCAGCAACATGCAGATCTACTTCCATCAGCATGGACAGAGTAGTAGCTAAAGAATCCTTTTGCCCAGAGCATTTAAATACATCTTACATCCCCCAGTTGTACAGCTTTAAAAGAAAGCAAATTGTTGCAGATTAAGCTAGCCCTTTGAGCACTGCCAAAAATAATCAAAGTATGTGTATGATCATCTTAAGATGGAAATAATTTGATAGATATGTTAGGCGCAGAAAAACCATTATAAATAATTCAGGCTGATTGAGATGAGGAAGAGGAGGCTATCCTCCTGAAGTACTCAAAGTCTGGAGGACTTCTGATCAGTGAAGGTGAAAATTAAGAGAACAAGTGTCACACTAAGGAACGTTGTTGACAAATGAAAGAAGTCCTTTATTAAGGAAGGAAGGCCTGGTTATCTGAGTTGCAGCTCCGGGAAGCCAATCAGAGCTTTGGAAAGAACATTTTCTCATGGAACATCGAAGCAGCAGAAATAGAATTTCACACATATCTCCTAGGAGACACTTTTCTCTGACAGCAACATTAGATCTTGACCAGTATACAGGCAATTACAGTGCATCTAGTCTCAGTGCACACTAACAGAGATCTGTTGTCACAGAAGGAATACCATAAATACTGTAACAAAACAGAGCTCTGTTAAACAAAGAAACAAACAGTAAAGCTGTGTCAGGTAGGTTAGAACCAATATTCAGAGTAGTTTGCAATTTCAAACATTTTGAAAAAAAATATGTTGAAATACACCAAGGAGAAATTGTAAACTGAGTTGTCCATGCAGAGGCAGCTCTTGAATCGGTTCTACAAAACTAACCACACTGCCCTGTATAGATTGTACTGTTGCATATTTGCTTGGGATTTCTTGAATTTTCATAACCTTTGCCACACAGGTGATTGTTATTGGTCTTTTCTAGTTTAAAAAAAAAACTAGTTGAAGGGCTTGATTTTATAGCCTGTATAGATTACGTCTGAAAACAAATGCAAATTCATTTCATCTTTTAAGCTCAGTTTTAAAACGATGCTTGAGAAATTGGGGAAACTAGAATAGCTAGTTAAAAGTGTGACTATAATACAAATATAGTCTAATATAAATTCAAGCTCTCCATCAATATCAAAGAAATCTGTTTGATAAAATACGAACGTGTTATGCATCTCTGGGACTACGTCAGATCTTAGCAGAGACAGTATGTAACTGCAATGCATTTAACCACAGTACACTATTACCTTGGTTTTTTTTTAATGAAAACTGCAATCCAGGCCTTGCTTCCCTTATATTCAATTCCAAGAATCTCCTACAATAAAAAGCTTTAAAAGGACTAAAAATACTGATTGCAATAAATATTTGCATGGCCTCCATCAGCAGATGGAGCGTGCTGATGAGGGGAGGGTTTCTGAGAGGCACAGCTGATTGTTTCTATGTCTACACATATGTCCAAAGATCTCCATTAACTGTGTGTAGAAACATCTGAGGATGAGCTGCTGTTGCTGTTGGTCGTCTGCGCTCTCTTTATATACAAATTCAAGAGCTTCATCTGAAAAAGGACAAAAGAAGAGAGACGTTCACAATTTTTTAGTTATTTTGTTTCATTTCAGAGCAGGCCACTATTATTTATTTTTTACTGTTTGTATATTGCCACAATCAAGGGAGCACTCACTGAAGTAGCTCTCTCCAATAAAGGAAATTCTGCATTGTTCATGCATGTAGAACAGTATCAGTATTATTCGGGTGGATGGAATTCCACACTTGATAAAAACTGTAAAATTATTTTTTTTATTGTAGATTTTTTTTTTGGGCCATTACCAATAAGAAATCCATATGTTAGCTTCTACTATTCATTTTTGATGTTAAAAAACTTGCAAGTTTGCCAGTCTGATCAAATCCAGATGCCTTTCATTAGTTTTTGTTTATGATACTCCTCATGCTAAGAAAAGTGTAACTGATACTGCACTCTACTGCATACCAAGAAAAGTGTAACTGATCCATCAGATTCCCATTACAATTGTGTTCTCAGATTTCAGCCCATCTATCCTGAGCGAGGTGTTTCTATAGAATGAACATCATAAGTAGATTCAGAATCAGGGTCACATAGTCAAATACATAAGGAAAGGGGTACTTTCCTTCAAACTTTGGCACTCATAACATGAGTTTTAATTTAGTTTTTAATTACTTTGAGGATCAGCAGACTTAACGCTTATGAGCATCAGTGTAGCCAGCTCCTTGTTTACATCAATGGAACATCTATGGAAACTAGGTGGCTGTCGGTATTCTGACATGTCTATTGTGAGAAGACATGTTTTTCAAGGTCCCTAATGCCCATGCTGATTCTCAATTCTCCTTTTCACATCTCCTGGCATACCGGGTACTGTTTTTGAATGTCCTGGGCACTGCAAATGAATTTGGTCTCTTGTTATGGCAGGCATTATTTTAAAGGAAAGTAAGAATGGGTGGTCTTCAAAGTTTGAAAGAAACCTTTGAGCTCTGTCTTCTTCTGCCATCAATAGAATCTTGTCCATCCCCAAACTTCAAAATAAGTTTCACAACATTTTTTTAAAAAACCAGCTAAAGGTTATTTGCACATCAGTAATCCTACATTCTTAATTTGTTCAGCTCTACATCTATGCAGCTTTAATGTTATTTTCAGTTGTTCTTATCACTGGATTCAAAATGAGTTTTTGCAGTAAGAAAAGAAGCAGGCATTTTAAAAGAATGTATATTGCATTAGAGAGTACTAATATATGCAGAGAACATTCTTCTAATTTTAATTAAATGTATGGAGCAAGTTATGAAAAAACTTTGATTTCCTGTAAAGTTTCTCTGGGATAAAATATTATTCTAATCCTTCTGCTTGGGTAATATTTCAGTGTGGGCTCATTTAAACAGCTATTATTTGGATTCTTTAAAATCCTGACAAGTGCTTGATTATATTGGAAAACACAGGATGAACATAGATACTCTTAATCATCTATTAACAACCTTCTAAAAAACTCTGAAAGAACACAAAAGAAACTCAATCGATAAAAAAAGCAAAATGACAAAAATCTGTTTTGTTCCATAATTATTTGGATGCTCTTTTATTTTTTGCAGACAGTTCATACCAAACTAGGTAACATGTTCAAAGCACTTCAGTTTATAAATCCAAATATGATCAACATATTTTTTTAAAAAAATATGAAAATAAATTTGGATAATATATAAGAAATTTGCAACTAGAATATCCTACATAAATAAGTCAATGGTTTCAGGTTTTAATAAATGCCGAGTATGCTTCTTATGATTTAAAAATGAGTTAAATAAACTTTTTTTCCAGTTCAGTTCTCCAATTGTTCGTTGCTATTTTGGATAAGTCACAGTGCTCTATGTGTAAATTTGCCAAAGTGTGACAAACTGAAGTCACTTGTTTAGCTGATTCAAAGATGTATCTGTAAAGGAGATACTTTGCCATTCATAAAACTAGCAACCCACTAAAATCAGTGACTGAGATATGCATTTCTTTCATGTCATTTTGGAGGGGAACCCCAGTTACCAATTTCAAGACTTTCCCCCTTCATTCTATGAATACAGTCTGAAGCAATGGTGCACATACCTTGCTCCCGGTCAGTTGTGCAAGATGAGGCTTCAGTTCTTCGCCAATCACTGAATAGATGGCCACGAGGCAAAACACACTGGCTTTGCGAACACTGCTTTCGGTGTTGTCATAACCCTAGATGCAAGACATCAACTCTATGAGAATCAAAAACACTTTTCTTTCAGTTTCAGAAACGCAAAGGATGAATGAGATGGATACATGGCATTCCCCCCCCACCAAAGGAGATATATTTAATATATCCCATATATATCCAGATACAGTTCCCATACTTTTTCTATGGGTTTTTCATTCTGTTTCTCCAAAACAAACTCAAAGTCTGTGGTTATTAAATGTATTGAGTTCCTGTGGATTAAGTTTGATTACTTGTCTTTTAGCTTTTTGATTTTCATCTTCTTCCCTACCCTAGTTTTCTCAGTGGATCTATTTGAATATTCTTCTTTTTGTATTTACCAGCTCAGATCACCGTTAGGAATGATCAAAATATAATGAAGTTGCCCATGCTTGTCATTAGATTTATATCTGAAAAAGCTAATGATTCAAAATAATTAATTGGTTCAGTCCAAAACCCAGACCTAATTCAGCAGTATTTGGAAAAGAAATTTATCTGGAATCTTATTTGTAATTAAATGATTAAATGATCCATTGCTGTCAATAGGCAAATGTTTCCTATTTATCATATAGGCCCGTGATGGCGAACCTATGGCACGGGTGCCACAGGCGGCACGCGGAGCCATATTGGTGGGCACGTGAGTGTTGCCCTAGCTCAGCTCCAGGGCGCATGCGCGCACCAGCCAACTGATTTTCAGGCCTTCCGGTCCCACCGGAAGTCGGGAAACTGGTTGTTTCCGGCCTCCGGGGGAATGGGGAAGGCTGTTTTTGCCTTCCCCAGGCTCCTAGAAAGCCTCTGGAGCCTGGGGAGGTGGAAAAATGGGCCTACTAGGCCCACCGTGCCATCGCGTGCCAAAAGCGGGGGGGGGGTCACGTGCGCATGCAGGGGAGGGCGGGGTGCATTGAATTATGGATGTGGGCACCTGCACCCGCAACCCCCCATGCTCCCCCCGCTTTTGGCACGTGACGGCAAAAAGGTTAGCCATCACTGATATAGGCTGTTGGCCTGCTTTAATTTTATAGTAAAATGTAGGAACTGTGGTATGGGAGGAGAAGAAATCACAACATTTAGGTCTATTGTTTGCTATTTGAAGAGACTGCTCTGTCAAATAAAATACAGCACATAAACACACACATAAGTTATATTGTCCCATTGTTTGGTTTTATGTAACCCTCTGGTCTAATTTTATACGACTTTTACAATGAATCAGTTCACATCCCTGGTAAAGTTATCTACCTTTCCTTGACAGTCTGTGTGGAAAGAAAAGAAGGTTTAAAATGAATAGAATATGGTAATCTCTCTTTTTTTTTTTTACCAATTGCATGCGGTTTGGTTCATGACAGATTTTATGTGGTAATATGACAGAAAGTAAGTTGTCCACAACTGATTTAAGTTACGAGAAAGGCTATATTCCTTCAGTTGAAGCAGAGCTTCACCAAAAGGCATCTGGCTTGCACATAGCCCTTAAATAATAATTGTAAAAATATTCTATTAAATCACTCTTTGAAAAGATAATAATAAAACAGAAAGAGGCATGCTGAGCTGATGGTTTGCTTATGCCTTGGGCTCAGAGTGACCTCTATTGGGAGAAGGATTTTCAGCCCATACATTTAGGGATTTTTTCCCACTCTTATCTGATATTAGGACAGTCCTTGCTGGGGAACAGAATTTATAAGGCAAGATCAGATTAGGTTTCCTTTTTGCAAATGAAGCAGGAGGCTAAATATTGTAGCCATGTTTTACATTTCTAGACATCTGAATGCATAAAATCCTATTCCAGTTTGACAAGATGACTTGCTGCCCTAACTTACACAACTCCATGTTTCTTACATAGTTTTTATGGTTTCTATTAATTCCATGAACCATGACAAACCAACTGAAAAAGGAGGGGCGGGGGAAATCACGCTGGTCCCATAGCCAAAGTATAACCCATTCATCATCCTTGTGGCCTTGGTTTGACTGTAGTCTTTGCTAAGGGACTTAGTAAAAAGCACCCTTTTTTTTTAAGTTCAGGTGCTGCTCCCCCCTCTCGTCCCCCAAGCTGATTTACCCAGATGGAATGCTTTATCTTCTGCTTTATTTTGCTGTTTGGCAAAACTGCATTTCAACAATATTCACCTTTCAGTGTCCTTAGAATTAAATACTGTCACCCAAAATAACCAGGCAGTATACATTGTAAGTTAGTATCTCAGTGAAAAGAAAAATAAAGTTCAGCATTATGTGAGACCTTACAAAGGATATTCTCTCATAGGGCATACAGGAAGAATTTCATTTCTTTCTAAAGCAAAATACATGTCCCTCAGCAAAACCAGACAGATCAGTGAGGTAACTTGTACAGTATTTTGTTAGCCACCCTTCTAAAATGGACGAAATCACTATGTACCACTCTGTAATATATCTAGAAGGTATTAAACTCAGCTCCTTTCATGCTGAATGATTAAAAGACATAAAATGAACTGATTTTCACACATGGAACCTAAAACATTGAGTCAAAAGATCTGACACAGAGAGCAAGGAAGGACTAATAAGAACAACTGAAGAAGTAGTTCAGAGCTAAACTATATAATACAAGCTAACCTGTGTAAAAGCCAACTGGTACTTCATTTTTAAAACATGAAAAATAGCCTTTGGAGTCTACAATAGAATAAAAGAACTCAGATTTTTTTTTTTTTAACCAATGATCATTTTTCTGCCTCCAAAAATGACAACTCTTCATACATTTAATAGCTTGTGCTGTACAATCTCTCCTTACATACCCTTTGGAACAAGAACTGTAAATTCTAAAAAGGCATCAATACCTGCTTCTGAAACCTAAGGATTGGGCAAGAACAGCTACCATTTACGTTTAAACAAACATATAGCTAGCTATTAATGTGTGAACCAATCATTGTAGTTTCTAAACCACACGTAGCAACTTTGCATTATGCAAGAATCAGATCACAATGTTCAACAAACTCCGGTTAAAATATTACCGTATTTTTTGGAGTATAAGACTCTCCAGAGTATAAGACGCACCTTATTTTGGGGGGAGGAAAATAAGAAAGAAAGAAAAAATCTGCTTGAGAGGCTCTCTGTTTGGGAGGCTGCATTTGCAGCCTCCAAAAGCTCCAAAAGGGTGGGGGCCTGTGGGTGGGCAGGGTTACATTCGGTGTATAAGATGCAACCCAAATTTTCACCCTCTTTTAGGGGGGGGAAAAGTGTGTCTTATACTCCGAAAAATATGGTAATTCAGTCTCATTGTTATAATTAGCATATTAATATTATGTGTTAGCAATATGTTAATATTAATGCTATAACTAATTATAATAACAACTCGGTGTTATTATTAGTATATTAATTCACTCTCATTGTTATCATTCATTACATCTGACCCAAAAGATGTGGTAGTTATTTGGTTTTATTTTATACATGTACTATACATGTATGTATTGCATTTATATCCTGCCTTTCTCCAAGGAGCTTAAAGCAATCTGCCCATCCAATCTCTTTGTCAATCCACTGAAGGCATAAGTGAACCAGCCCTCAGTGTTAGGGGAAAGTAATGTTCAAAAAAATAGAAAAATAAAACACAATCTTCCAGAAAAATAGCATCCAATAAACAGGCAGTTGTACTACAACCTACAATTCACAAAAGAAAACAGAAAACAGGAAAAACACTTAAAACCCCCCACAAACATATAGAACGCACATATATACAGAGAAAATGCACAACACACATGCATGCATGCACACACACAGAAAGAAAACCCATTCTTGCCATACACCTTCCCATCCTTTGAAATAACTGAGAATTCTCACATTGATATCACTTTCCTTTCCATACTCTTTACAAGCACACACAGTGCTAAACTGTTCTTTGCTAGCATACTTGATATAGGCATTACAGGTAGCACCTGACTTAATACCAACATTTCTGTTGCTAAGACAGTTGTTAAGTGAGTCTTGCTCCATTTTACGACTTTTCTTGCCACAGTTGTTAAATGAATCGCTGTAGTTGTTAAGTTGGTAACACGGTTGTTAAGTGAATCTGGCTTCCCCATTGACTCTACTTGTCAGAAGGTCTCAAAAGGTGACCACGTGACCACAGGACACTGCAATTGTCATAAATACACAAAAAATGCCAAGTGCCTGAATTTTGATCACATGTTGTGGCCCGTACATGGCCTGGGCGGCTGGTGGCTGATTCGGACATCTGGTGTGGTGCTGTGCCAGTAGCCTGTGCAGCTGGCACTCGAGTCGGACAATGAGGCTGGAAAAGATGTGGTGCCAGAGGCGGGGATTCAGCCAGGGCCTTCAGAACCTCCAGAAGCTCCCTTAAGTGAAGAGGACGAAGAGAAGGAGCCTCTTCTTGATGCACGGGCGTGCAGAGCTGCCAAAAGGCAGAGTGGCTCCTCAGGAGGAGGTTTCCTCGAGAGTAAGGCTTGGGGTTAATTGGCCACTCCCTTAGCCAATTTAAGGAGGAACGCCAACTGAAGCAATTTGCAGGGAACAACTTCATTCACTCTCCTTCGTGTCTCGATCTTAGTTCTTTGCAAATTGCTTCTGGGCTTTCTGCCAACCATAGTAAGATGAAGATTATTTATTCTTTGGATTCTTGTAGGCTGTTAAGAAAGTTAATTAACAGCCTTTGTTTGGAAAAAAAACTTCTTTAATTTAGTAAAACTGAGGTTTGTACAGACTTTGTGTGTGCTGCGTTCTTTGGGGTCCATAGCTGGGGCAGAACATCACATGACCAAGGGGATACTGCAGCAGTAAGTGTGAAAAACAGTCACTGTAACTTTGAACAGTCACTAAACAAATGGTTATATGCCTGTAGTTTCACAAATAATTTGACCCATGCTATGTAAGGTTTTAAAAATAATAACCAGTACCTTTAGTGCTTTAAGATTGTTTTTAAAAAAGCCACTGAACACAGACATTTGATAAATGAAATCAGCAAACAAAGATGACATCTGATCCCCAATTTTATTCCATTCTTTGAAAACCCTTTTGAGAGACCAGAATTCCCTTTGGCTATTCTGACAAACACTACACAAACCAATATTGTCAATCCTAAGTATGAAGAACTTTGATGAGAGGCTATCAGAAGAAGTCTGATATTTTAAAATATTGTAAGAACATATGATGTAAGCTTCTTTAGATGCTGTATGCTAAAACAATGGACAAGAACAACAACAACAAAAAGGCCTGGCTTAATTCCTTGATTAACTTCACTTTGTATTATTTTTATTCAAGAATGCCTGAAAGGTCCTTTCTTCTTCCAACTGCCATTTCAGAGCTACTACAGAATCTGCTCACCCCAGGAGATAGGAAAGAGAAAGAAGACAGAAGACATAACCTGTCCTTAAGCAAACTGGTTGAGGAGGAAACACTGCAATAAATCAGGTGAGATATTTCGACCTTCAATTAGCTTGTGAGAGGCAAGAAAGACAATGAGTGCAAATAAAGGACTTCTTTGGAACCTGATCAACAATGTCTATATTCTCAGAGTTTATATTAACTTTACCATCCACTGTTTCAAGCCTTTTACTGGAGAAGTGACTCATAAGCCCTCAGTTAAAAGCAGAGAGAAATTTATCAGATGCTAAGATTGACTGTAAAAAGCCTTATGCCTCAGAGGAAGGGGGGAAGAGAGAGAGAAGCATTCTCCAAGAAATTTACTTGAACACTGTCACAGGATTAGTTTACTTAATCTGTCTGTAACCCTTTAGCAGAAACT
The DNA here is from genome assembly GCA_012654045.1 of Ptyas mucosa. NCBI lineage: Eukaryota > Metazoa > Chordata > Lepidosauria > Squamata > Colubridae > Ptyas > Ptyas mucosa. The sequence goes on from WNWU01000006.1 coordinate 3,540,463, forward strand.
GACCTTTCTTCATCAAACAACTAGGGAGGTTCAGAGTGACTCTTCTGATTGTACTTTTGAGAGTTTCCAGAATGAATTTCTCTAAATAAACAAAAACTTGACTGAATGAAATATTTAATAAAGCTGGTAAAGGAAATTCAACCATTCTCTGACTGCAAATAGCAAAAATAGTCTGGAAAAAAAAGTAAGAGTTGGAGGTCTTACTGGTTGCCACATCTAAAGGCTATTAGCCCAAAGGTTTCTCATTTACACTGAAAATGCATTACGTTCTAATTTCCTACTATTATTTCATTCAATTTAGCAAGTCTTATAATTTGTGAGACATCAACATAAAATAAATAAAAATGATATTTGCTGCTTGGATAAACTGAGCAATTCCATACATAGACCCATACCTGCAACAATCCAGGGATGATGTCTTGTAGGAGCTGATGCAATGATTCCTTTGAGATTCTTTCAATGACTTTAGTTTGCATTTTAATAGCAGCCAGATTAATTGGATAGTCAGCTGTTTGAATGATGGGACAAAGCACTTTGATGCACTGTTCTGGATGGATGGAACTAGCCAGAGTGGAAGCAGCTTCCTCGGCAGCTCTCACAACCTACAGTGAGAAAGACAAACGTGGAGAATTGTCAAAGTTACAGCATTACAAACAATAATACATTTCCATCCTTAAGAACCATGAGTACAGGCAACTGCAAACTTATTACATTATATTGATTGTCTCCAGTGACTGAATATTTCTGAATACATTTTTCTATCAGAACACTATAAAAATGCTGCCATTGCCATCAACAGTGGTGAGCATGAGAAGCTTAGTTCTGCATTTACAAAACATGTCAGAAGAACTAATTATTGCAGATTAACATACTGTTGAAGGAAACATTAAGGAGAAAATAGGTGTGACAATACTTTGATTCCAATGACTTTTCTTAAACTTGTATATTCTGCATTTTAGGGTATGATGGTAACTATGAAGATCTTCCTTGTAATAAGTGCAGAGCCAACACAGTTAATATATCTGTCAAAATGCTTTGTTTGCTCTGAATGTATTCAGCTATCCATCATAAATAAAAGCTGAATTTTCTACCCAAAATTTATTCTGGTTAGCATATTCCAAATACATATGTAACAACTGCGAAAGGAATTGTGCAGCACAGGATAGATGTTTGCATAGCAATATAGCTGCCTATTCTAACGTTATTCAGATGTGAATCAATGTCTTCAATATTTTTATTCACTCAGTTGTTCAACAGATTAAATATGTTAGTAGCAATACATTTTCTTTCACTGGCATTCTAAATCACACATAACATAAATACATATGTTATGTACTACTGTAATGCTCTCTACATGGGGCTCCCCTTGAGGTGCACCCCGAGGCTCCAACTGGTGCAGAATGCGGCTGCGCGGGGGATTATGGGAGTGATGGGCGCTCCCATGTGACACCTCTCCTGCGTGAGCTGCATTGGCTCCCGGTGGACTTCTGGGTGCGCTTCAAGGTGTTGGTTACCATCTTTAAAGCACTCCACGGCATCGGACCTGGGTATTTGCGGGACCGCCTTCTGCCACCAATAGCCTACCACCAGCCAGTATGCTCCCACAGAGAGGGACTCCTCAGGGTGCCGTCAGCCAGGCAGTGTTGGCTGGCAACCCCCAGGGGGAGGGCCTTCTCTGTGGCAGCACCTGCCCTCTGGAACGACTTGCCCCCGGAGATTCGAAGGATATCAGATCTACGGGCCTTTTGCCGTGCCCTAAAAACTTTTCTTTTCCAACAAGCAGGGCTGGCGTAACCCCCCCCCTTTTTTTGAGATATTAGACTTTTAATTGTATAATGGGTTTTAATCGGAAGATCTTAAACATTTTCGGCCAAAGTGTAAAATTCTTTTAAATTCTGTATTGGTATGTTTTTTACTTGGCTGTGCACCGCCCTGAGTCCAGTAGGAGAAGAGTGGTATATAAATGTAATAAATAATAATAATAATAATAATAATAATAATAATAATAATAATAATAAGCATACAGCCTGCATATATGTATACTCACACAGGTTGTGTGTATTTATTTCATTCATTTCCCTCATAATAACAGGTACAAACATATTATAAAGAAGAAAATACAGTTTGGCTACTGTACACTCATGAGAATGAAGGCTGCTCGAGGGATAAAATTAAGCACAAAAATAGAGAATATAGATAATGTTAACCTATTTTGATAATTCTGCATTGTAAAATTATAAAAAAATTATAACATAAAAAAATTGGAAAGACCCAGGTAGCTCATCAAGTCAAGTTTGTTATCAGTACATCTCTATCCAGCCTTTGCTTAAAGATGTCCAGCAAAGGGAAAGTCTACTGTTTAGGTGGGTCTTAGTAGGAAAGTTATTTTTGTGATCTAACTTACACTTGAATGTAACTTCCGGTAATTTAATTATTATTCCATTTCCTGCACTTTGGAACAACAAAGAACAAGCCAGGATTCTCTTCTGAGCTTTTAGGTACCTGAAGAATGCTATTGCATCCTCCTTCCAGTTGATGTTTGAAAAGCTAAAGATTCTGTCCTAGAATTTAAGCTCCCAATACCCTGATCATTCTGATCCTTTTTTGTGTAGTTTCAGGCTGTGTGAATCCATATTAAATGTTCTATTCTGACCTGGAAACAGGTCAAAAGAGGTCAAATAAGATCTTGACCAATAAAGAATAAAATAGAACAGTCATCCTTCTGAATATGATTTCTAGACATATGCTTCAGAGAAATGGTTAATTCTTAAATGGATCTCAAAATGTTTGGAAGAGAATATACTGAATTAAAATTTTAGTATATTTTAGCTCAATACAAGCCGAAGTAAAAGCTCACAATCCATGAGTATTTAAATAAGAACAAGCCAAAGCAGGGGAGTGGTTTTCATTTCTTTCCCAGAATAATAATCCAAATTAGAGTAAACATAAAAAAAAAAAAGAACCCAGCCTTTGGCCAGACAAACAATATCTATCCTGGGTCTAAGGTTAGGCCCTTATTTCCTTGCCTTCATTACTACAACATAATAGAATAGTAGAATAGACAGCGTATGCTAGAAAGATGTTGAATCCAAGGCTTCCTTAAGAAATGGGAATCCTTCTAAAATGAGAACAAAAAAGAATAGTTCTGCTAAGGAAACGCAAGCAAATAAAAACACAAAAAAGTATTATGTTGCTAATAATAAAAAATAAAAATATTTAAATATGTTAAAAGGAGAAAAAGATAAAAGGAGGCAGTTGGACGACAATAAAAGAAAAGGAATAATAAAAGAAGACAAGCAGAATTATAACAATTGTTTGTGTCTGTTTTCAATGCAAAAGATAAAGGACAGTACTAATGCTAATTTAGTTATTTTTAGGAAATTAATCCAAAACCTTGAGACAAAATGTGGTAAATCAAGTAAGTTGTAGGAAAGCAAGCAAATCACTTTGTCCTGATGACATCCACACAGGAGTTATTAAAGCAAGCTTATTTAAAATGGCAGAACTTTATAACATCTTTATGATCAGCTGCTTTGAGTATTGAAAAGTGTATGATAATATTGTAAAAGGGGTGTTGGAGATCCAGGAAATTACAGGCTAATTGCTTTAATTTATATATTCTGGATTAACTGTAAAAACCTTTCTTAAATTTTAAAAAATTAAGCAAACAGAATGAAAAACCTTTTTGAGGAAGATTTCAGCACTGCTTCCTTAAGTTAAAACGTGTCTTACTAACTACCAGTTTTCTTTGAGACTATGTAGACAGTGCTGGTTCATTAGACATTATTCAAAAGATTTTCAACGTTTGCCATTAAAATGCATAGCAAACTTGTCAGTCATTAAAAGAGAGGCCCTTTTATCAGTGGATGATTTATTTAAAAAAGGAAGAAAGTACTGTAGAAATAAATGCTAAGTTCTCACAAAGAAGTACTATGGAGTCACTTAAATATTTCTATTGCAATCTAGCCTTTTCATTATTATAAATAAATTGCTCCAGTGAGAACTATTCCATATATCTCTGAGCCTAACAAAGCCAGGCTCACAGATATATGGAACAGGACCCACCACTTCTATTAATAGCAAAGCACAACTTGGGTACAATAATTCTCTCAAATTTAAATGCCATGGTAAAATGAGTAAGATATGTCAGACTGACCATCTTCCTAGAAATAGGAATAGATAAGCCTCTAAAATCAAGTTAGAAAAAAAGAAAATTTTACTCTACAGGTCTTTCAATTGCCAATATTCAATAATTTTTTTCTTCCTTTCAATGTACAAAGAACAAATAAAGTTTTCCTTCCTTCCTTCCTTCCTTCCTTCCTTCCTTCCTTCCTCCCTCCCTCCCTCCCTCTACATTCAATTACATTACAAATCACCAACTGCAAGTGCAAAATGTCCATATACAAATTTAAACAAAATAAAAGACGCTGGAGATGGCAAGCTTTCTCAATCATTTGCACAGATAATTCACAAAGAAAAGGACAAGGGCATAAAGTCAAAGTGAGACAATAAGAATGCATAGTAGGGAGAAGCTTGCCAACAAAGGCACTCCTTAAGAACAAAATGTTTTGTCCAAGTGCTTTATCGCAAAATCTGTTACAACTGTTACTAATTGTGGCTCCACATACACAGAAAGCTGTTGTATGAAGGCTCTGATTCCAAGAAAAAATAATAAAGACATGCTGATTTATTAAAAGGATTAAATATTTCCTGACCTTTCACAACTATTCTTATACCTTTTGTTCCCATGTTACTTGTTTAACTGAGTAAGTCATTATGTGTTTAAAACCACAATCCTGTAAACAGCTAAATGGATGTACAGCTTATTTTGTTATTCCTATTCTACGGCCAAAAGCGTTCTCTCGCTCTTTTTGTTTCTGTATTTACTGCATACCCTTAACTCAATTGCCTTCAATTAGAAAGATTACAGTCCTGTAATGAATCTGGAGAGTCATGATGTAAACATGCAAAAATATATACAGGACTAAAACTAGTTTTTTAAAAAAATCACCGTAAGAAAATCTGGTGTGGGTTAAACATAAAATATAAGGTATTGAAATAGGTTGAATGTTTTCATATTCTTTATTTCATTTTGTCACTGAGGTTCTGGCAAGAAATGGCAACCTTTTTTGTGTTGGGGAAACAACAATACTGCTTGAGGAATATTTGCAAAGCAGGTGAATCTGTCATTTTTTGACTTATGGACAATTTTTTTATTTTTCATTTGGGAAAACCTGGGATAAACTAAATTGAAATGGCTGCCTTAATTTTGGTTATTAAACCCTGAAACACATACCCATAAGGATGGCTTTGTAGGTCCTAGAGGCTGCAGATAGAGTGTTGTAGGGCCATATATGGCTAAAAGGTGGGTCCCAAGCTTAAATCCTTCACATGAGATAACTAGAGAAATTCTTTAAATCAGGGCTGTCAAACTCACATCGTCACGTGACACATCAGGACTTTATCCCCTTTCCTAAACTGTGTGGGGGCGTGGCCAGCACATAACGCATCCGGCCTGCAAGTTTGACAGCCCTGCTTTAAATGCAGACTCACAAGAAAAGTAAACTTAGGACCACAGTCAATAATATATGGAACTAGTCAGAGCTATAGGTTAGGAATTCCATTAAGGTATGATTTACTTCTTTCTTCATTCCATTTAAACTTACTGGCTCATTATAGTGCTATTGGAATTAATAGTACGGCATGATCTATAGACACATTGATTCTTAAAGTATAGCATATAGTACGACACTCAAAATTACCTCTTTATGAGAATCTTTATGCGCTTCTAGGGTCTTCATGATAGTTAGTTCAGCATAGTTCTTAAATCTTGCTGGTTGGTTCCTCAGAATTTCTCGCAAAACTCTCAGTGCCAAAGCTCGTATTGAATGCTAAATCAAAAGAAGTAGCACATCTTTATTAAAATTTACACCCCTCCCATCTCATTAAGAAGCGACTCTGAGTGGCTTGGAAACATCATTTCACTCTTCAAAATTAATAGAAGGAATGCATTGTTTGACTGAAATGGATACACATTTTATAAAATCAAATTTTTAAGTCAAGAAAAATTGGTAAGGCTCAGAAGAGAACACCACAGTAGCTTTGTATCACGGGCTCAAGTTCATTAGCAAAACTGAATCACATTCTTTGCATGGGAACTAAGTAGCTGCTAATAAATATTGGGAGCTTTTATATTATGTCAATGTATAAAATAAGCTACCCACTGAACTGTGTATCAAAGAAAACAGCAAACAGATTTTTTACATAACCATTTCTGATTCAGTCTCTTTTTGAAATACATAAACAATCCAAAAACTCAATTAAATTTCATTTCCTTGGATCTTATTTGGTAATGAAGACCAATACCATATTATAAACACAGGAAGCTAAAGCAGGCCTGTTTTGCACAAATACATCTATTTTACATTTCCTTTGGAGATCAGTATTAGTTTTTTCATTCAGTCTGCTGCCATGACAGTCCTACTCCTCCCTAGTCACCGGTATTTTTATCCAAGAAGATCATTATTAGTGAGAATAGTAGAATAACATCTCAGGTTATATAATTGTTGGGATAGGTTTTTGGATTAGAGCCATTTCAACCACTGACTAGCTTCAACCAGAAGCATATGGTTTAGCTTCCTCAGACTAAATGTTGTTAAGTTTGTCCTCATACTTTGCAATTCCCAAGCTAACATTTGATTTGTCCCAATTTTAATCTTCAAACATCCAATGACAAGAAGTACTGATAGAAACAAATGGCAAAAAATAATAGGTACAAATTTTATTACCTACTTTCAGCAAGTTATTCCAAAAGTACTTAACTTTCTATGAACATAGTTTTGATTCTGTTTTAATTTATTTACTTATCAAATTTAGGTACCATCCATCTCATTCTCATTTTTGAGGGACTCTGCCTTTCTTAAAAGGATGGGTAAGAAAACAGATTATAGTCATATAATAGCAATAGGATAGATGTTATCTATCTTATAACACAGTGGTACCCAACCTTTCAGGCTCCATGGACCGGCAATGACTGTGGTGGCGGGGGGGGATGGTTTCGTGTGCAAACTAGATCACCCGCTTGAGTGGCTCAGTTCTCAACAGGCTGCAGAGAAGTACTGGTCCACGGACCACGGGTTGGGGGACCCCTGCTGTAGCAGGAGAAGTTAATTAAGTTACAATTTGTTTCATTTGAATTTAAGAAGGATAATTCAGACTATATCCTCAATTGCAGAAAACTTGGGTCTGTCTGAGTGGCAAATTGTTTATTGGCTCTGCTTGCTTTTGATGTGGTTTTCAGTTATCCAAAAGCCACTGAAAAGATACCACCGTGCTGCTTCATGTAAGAGCTTCAGAAGTGAAAATACCTACTTCCTTACAAAAGAAAGAAGAAACATCATTTCTTCTTTAAATATTTCAAATATGAAATTAAAATTTGGTCACAGAATGTGTAATCTCATAGCCACTGCAATGACAATTTTGTTTACTCAAATGAAAAAACAATAGTCTAATTAAGCCACAATTTATAGTTGCTCAGAATCACTGTGAGTCAGGCATACAAGTTTACATAAAATAACATTCATAATAATAATAATTATTATTATTATTATAACTTTCCAAAATCTCTCAGCATGGGCATTCAGTTTGGGCATGACTAATTTCTGCAATAATAACTTTATTAGTCTTTTAAGTGTCATATTGCTATTTAATGGCATAGCTGCAACTTTGGGAGGCTAAGGACAACACAGCCTTTATATACTGGGTTATATGCCAAAGGCAATGCTCTAGAAATTAGGCAGGGATAGAACAAAAATTAACTTTAATTTCAAGACAATTACATTCAATTAAAACTAAATTAAAGTTAATATAACATTTTAGAGGGACTCTACATATTACATTTGGTTCTCAGACTATGTGTTGCTGGTAGAATTATTCTTTGGCTGCAGCATGCATCTCCAAATCCATACTGATGCCCCTATCCTGTCAGGGCCAGCTTTTGAAGGCATCTTGAGTAAAGTACTCTGTGATGGCCCCTCTCCTCAACTGGAGAGATGTCTGGTAGAGAAAGTGAGTAGCACAACAACAGTGTTCCAACATGCACCACACATTTGAGGAATACAAATTTCAAGTGTCACAGTATCAAAGTGATGCTCCTTTTGGAGAAACTGGAGATGGGGTTAGATAACGAGGATAATTAAATTGGTTGGCTTTTCTAAGACTGTGGAAGCCACATGAAACTAAAGAAAACAGAGAACACTATCTAAACATTAGCCACATATGCTGCAATGACAGTGCAGGTGGTAAAAATAGCAAAGCCTATGGCATTATCTTACATCTTTATCTCCAAGTGTTTCAAGTAGTAAAAGCAAAATTGTCTTAAAATGTTCCTCCCAAACTCCCAGATTATCTTCTCTTGTAATCTTCAATAACTCAAGAAGGGCTCCTTTCCGTTCTTCTACACGCTCATTATGATTGGATAATTCTTTTAAAAGATCAGCCACCAAGTCAGAATGATCAATGGGCACTGAAAAGAAAGAACAGGAAAAGTAATTTCACAGCAAAGAAAATTAAGCAAGAACTTTTAACAGGTGACGGTAGGACATATTCACAATATTTCTAACTAGTCTACAAACATAGTATGTCTTGAGTCCTTTAAGTACAAAGATTTTATCTATAAACTCTCTAACAATTGATTCTCAGTGTTACCACCTGTCACTATGTGCTCATAAAGCAATTCTGAGCAGGCAGGGGAGCTGGGTGAAAACATATGAAGGTTCTGTTCCCACGGCTTTTCCTTTAACCAGATATAGCTTTCAGTTCACAATGAAATGATTTTTGAAGCTTGTCTTCTTTACTGATGTGAATCAGGGGTGGTATTCACTTACCTTCGCTACCAGTTTGCAAATGTGATTGTGAGCTCGTGCATGACACCTCTGGGCATGCGCAGGACCTTCTGCGCATGTGCAGAGCGTCAAAAACGGGACGTGATGATGTCCGGGTGGGTGGGTGGAGCCTCCCACAGCCGCTGCTACCAGTTCACCCAAACCAGATAGAACTGGATGAATACCGCCACTGATGTGAATGTGGAAGACCACTTACAGAATGTCAGGGCTCAAGTCTATTAGAATTGAAAGATGAGCCTGTGGCTGCTGTACCACCTAGCTGAATCTCTTGCCCAGGAGCGAGATACTTCTACTTATTCCAGCAAGGCTAATTAAGAAATGATGTAAACTGGATTCAAAAAGCTAGTGTCAGTATTATATCCTGTAACAGTTTAACACCAATGTGTACATGTTAAGGCAACAATAAGTTCAATACTGAATTTTAAAAAATAAATGAAAACCAACCATCCCGAAGCTGATCCATATCATCATCAAATACAGCTTCCTTAAGAGCAGTTTTATCATAGGCGCTGATAGTATCAGAGTAGGGGTAAGGGTTGTACTCTCGAGCTCGGGGTCCAGAAAAGGCACGTGGGGGCTGGGTGTTGAGCAGGGAAGTCTTGTTATCCAGAGCCATCCTTCCACCTTCTACCACATCACTGCTTCCACGCATATCAGTGGCTGGTGAGGCTATACCATCATCTCTGGAAACCTGTAGCAATTGATCAAAGAAAGACAACTTTATTGGGACCAATTTCCATTAAGCTAGAAAGGGCAACTCTATTCTTACTCTGATAATAGGTTACACTGCAAACAGCAGTCTTTTCCCACTTTGAATCTTATTAATAGAGCTAAATAAATTAGAACTTTGTTTGTACCAAACCCTAATTTCAAACTGGCAGTTTCTAAATATAGGTTTTCTTCATCAACTGCAGCCATTCAAGTAAGTTGTTATTCTTTCTGTGGCTGCTAAATAATACTGAACAAGACTGTGAACTGGATTTATTGCCAATGTTGAGGAGAGGAAGGAAATTATAAAATTTTTGAATCCAACATATGATAATTGGCATGGCTTGAATTAGCACCATGGATTTCATTCATTTAGGTGTTTCTGTGCATAAATCCAACTTCTTCATTTAGGTACAAGAAAATTTAATTTTTAATATTCAGAATAGTCTCAAGACAGCCTCCTATACAAAATACATACCTCCCTTCCCTTCTTCCCTTTTTCTGAGCACAGAACTACTATATATCAAGCATTTGATTATAGTGACAAGAATTACATTAGATCATATAATTTTACAATTCAGTACATAAAGTGTATATATTTTAGTTTTATAAGAGAAAATTGTGATATTTTTAAAAAAATGTTAAATTTTTTAAAAATGAATAATACTGTATCAGCACATCTCAAACTGATGCTCCTAAAATGGTTTATTACTACAGGATCTAGCATTCTGTCAGGATCACAAGTTACCATATTTTTCGCACTATAAGACGCACTCCCCCCCAAAAAAGTGGGTGGAACTGTCTGTGCATTTTATAGAGCGAATATTACGGCAGGGGGATTGGTGCTGCGGCAGCAAATGCCTTTCACCACCAACACCTGTCACCACTGCCGGGGAATGCTGGAGCATTTGTTGCTGAGCAGCTGATCGGTGGTTGAATTGGCTTCCTGGAATACCGCTGATCAGCTGTTCTGGGCGGCGGGGATCACCACCACCAATCGCTGCCGATCCCCACCCCCTAGAACAGCTGATTGGCGGTATTCCAGGAGGCAGATCCAACCGCCAGTCAGCTCTGCTCTGCAGCAAAGGCTCCAGCGTTCCCCGGCAGCGGCACTCAACTCAGTTGACCGGTGGTGGGCTCAATGGAGTGGAGCCCTGATGAGCCATGTGCTGGGGCTGCGATAATGTGCTGAAGGCTGTTTGCTGCAAGGACACTAGCCAGATGAATACCGGATGGATGCTGGGAGGCAGAGGCAGATTTTTTCCCCCTTGCTTTCCTCCTCTAAAGCTAATGTGCGTCTTATGGTGCGTTTTATAGTGCAAAAAATATAGTACTTCCAGTCAAGCTAATTTATTGCTCAAACCTGTACATAAGAATCTAATCAGCTACGGTCAGCACTAAATTGGTGGTAGATAGGAGTTAGCAGAATTCAAGGGGAGCTGAACATGGCTTGCTTGTGGGAATATAACGATTCCAGGCTGATTCCTCTTTTGACTCTGCCCCCAAGCCTCTTCTTCTCCTACACAGTCCAGCAGATCTGGTCATTATTATATATAAAAAATGCCCAGTTGATAAACTCAATCACCCATGTGTTGTTTGCTTGAAACTGAACAATGTAGGAGGTTGAAAACAGCAAATTATTTTATCTAAATATTAATGCTCACTGCTTTCAATATATCACACAAAAATTACATATTCTTTCAATGTCTACTTACAATATCACTGTCCTTCTTTCCATCACGTTTGATTGGCTCATTTAGATCCTCTTGGCTACGAAAACTAAATTTTTCTATAGCCTCTGTGACTCCACGAAGAGAACTATAAATTTCATCAGAATTTAGGTTTTCCGTGTCATAATCCAGCATGCTGAAGAACGAACATAGATGGAACGTTAAAATTAAAGAATGGCTCCTTTGGATCGAATTAGACATTTTCTCATTTGGAAAGACAAAAATTTGAAATCCAATTTTAAAACATGCAACTTTTGGAAGGTTTTTCAGCCTGAGCAGCAAGAACTCAGATGTTAATTTCCAGAATGTATAAAAATTACTGAAACTAAACCTATAATTGGACAGCAACTGTGTTGGGCCTCATCAATTCACCAATGGAGTAGGGGTGTATATTTATTATTCAGACAAGAAACAACTTGCCCTGAGTTAGATATAAATGGTAACTTATAAGTTGGACCATTCCTTTGTAGCTTTGAATTGATCTCTCTTTAATCCTTTTTCTATCTAGTGGGATAAAAATATTAAGTAACAAGAAAACTGACTGACTGTGCTGCCACAGTTCCATGATGAACATGAACATCCCAGCATGTCTTTTACCGAACAAATACTATATTTAATGTTTCCCAAGATGATAAATACATTCCCCTATATAAAAATCCAAAGCACATTAAAATGGACTATTTCCCCATGGAATAAGGAAGTTCTAGTATTTTTTCTTGAAACGTAGCTGCAAATATATGATAATAACTAAAATATTAGCAATAAAACTGATCATCAGTGATGCTAGAAATTAAACCTATGATACTGCAGACTCAAGATAAGAAGTACTTAAACTTTTGGATTTAAATTTGATTCCGCAAGAAATCCAAATCAAAGAATCTAATCTATTACAACTTAATTATTTTTAAATAAAAATCTGTCAGCAATTTCTCATTTTCCTCTAATCATTTTTTTCTTGTGCTTTCTGGAAAGAATATTTCCTGTATATGATTTTCTCCCCTAAGAAACCACCATAAAAGACTCTAGAATTACAAAAAATACTAATATAATTTAATTCCTTTCTTCCTTAATATAAGATGTGGTTTCTCAAATACCAGAATTAAGGCTAAATTTTATTTGGTCGATCACTGGTGTTTTAACTAGATCAATCACATTACTACTTCACATTACTACAGGACAAGAAACCATGGTTGGAAATTAATCAAAGAGAGAAGCAACCTGGAATTAAGGAGAAACTTCCACCAGGGAGGACAATTAACCAGTTGAACAGCTTGCCTTCAGAAATCATGGGCGCTCCATCACTGGAGGTTTTTAAGAAGAGACTGGTCACTTATTTAAAATGGTATAGGTTCTCCTGCTTGAGCAGGGGGCTGGACTAGCAGACCTCCAAGGTCCCTTCCAGCTCTATTCTATTCTGAATACAACCATTTGTTTAATGATGGTTCAAAGTTACAGTGCCCCAAGAAAAAGTGAATCGCAACCTTTCTTCGAAGTTGGAACCATCAGACTCCTCCCACAGTTATGGGAGTGGTTGAAATTTAAATTTGGGTGCTTGGCAACCGGTTCACATTTATGATGGTTGCAGCATCTTGCAGTCATATGATAGCAATTTGCGACCTTCCCAGCCAGCTTCCAACAAGCAGTCAGCTGGAGAAACCAGATTCACTTTAACAACTATGGGGAAATGATAATAAAACTAAATATTGTTCTCTATTTTGCAGCTGACGAATTGCTGTATACTGTATATAGGGTAGGTAGACTGTGAATAACACAGAAAGCTTTCCTCTGGATCCAGAGAAACAGGCCTACAATTAAAAAGTTCCTCCTATATTACAACAGGGTCAAAACTCTATCTCTGCTAAAAGTGTATTTCACAAAATGATAATCTATTTTGAATGGCACCTCCCAAAACAAGCATTTCATTATTTAAAAGTACTTGCCAAAAACAAGATTTATGCCTCAAGGAAACAGTTTCGGTCCCTGACTTTCTTTCAGTGTACTCTTTCAGCAGCACAGCCCAAGTAACCCTGGCAGGACTGAATGTACATCTGATGTTTTGGCAAAGCAATAATATGGTACATCCTACAATCTCAGCATGTGATAGTGTGCTGTGCTACAGCTCTTTCAAGTTAGAGAAGCAACAATTATTCTTTAAAAACAAGCATTCATAGATTCTATGTAAGATAAATCATTCTCCACAAAAAAGGAAGTTTTATAATTCCTTGATAGACATTACTTAAGATTATGACAATTCTTCCTTAACAATATTTTATGCTCTTAGTTCTCAACAATTTTCTCTACATAACAGTAGCAATGGCTTTTCCCCTATTGATGGAGCAGATCAATACAGAAAGGTAGACACACACCTTATTATTAATGTTCCTTAAACTACAAGCGTGGCTCTGAGAATCTGAATCAATATACTTAAGATTCATAAAGTCAAATAATAAAAGAAGCAAAATAACCCCATTCAAATCAATCACCAATCCTTTTCAGCTACAAAGTGGATTCATTTTCAACAAACTCTTTCAGCATTGCTTGCATACCCACCACTGGTTTATTATCACTGCCTCTACCCTGATGTTTCTTCCTTATACTAATTTTTACACTGTAAAGTTCCTCAAAGTAAGGAACTGAACACTGTATACAACTATGACACATTAATTGACAGTAAAATGATAGATCCACCAGAAACTCAATTTACATCAAATTGCTGAATCTGCAGTTTGTATATTAGTATGCCAAGGAGAAAAAAGGTCCTATTTTGAATGACAGACCTTGTTTTCCACTAAAAAAAAAGAAAAGGAAAAAAAACCCCAAATTTTTCCTAACAAAGCATTTTGGAGTGGATTCAAACAGTATGCATTATTGTAAAATAGGACTACTATTATGCAAATATATGGATTATTCCCTATTACTTGTTACATGGAATAGATTTTATTAGAAACCTTCAAATATTAGTGGCATCCAAAGTCTACAAGGGAAGAGCCTATTTTTTTAACCTGAGAATAAGACATTATAAAATATCTCACAAGAGAAAGAACAACAATTTTGGTGTATTATTTCTTTTAAAAACCCTAATTACATGAACAAGCAAATACATTTAGCCAGTATAAGAATTGTATGAAATACTGTATAGATGTGAAATTAAAAGGAAGAAAAATGAAAAATGGAAGATCAATTTACACTGAATAAATTAAATACATCCTATCAATTGTTTACAATAGAAAACAGTGATTCATGCATACAATTGGAGAAGTTACAAGAACAAAGAGATGAGGAAAAAATGTGTGACTTTTAACTGATGTCACAATATTATTTTCCAATGCCATAACTTCCAACAAATACAGCCTTCAGGATTCAGAATTAGCCAATATCTGGGACTCTACATATATGTCCTAAGTGTAAAACCAGAATTGGTCTATAAAACAAAGGAAATTGCTTTTAAATATCAATATTCTTCTTCACATTTGGTTGAAGGAGAAAAATCTAAATCTATATCATAAATCACTCATTTTCGTTTATTGATGTCATAATTTTATTTTCACACAGAGAAATGGAGATAGAATAACATTGTAGATTTCTATCTATGCTATAATTAAGAATAATTTTGTGTCCCTTTCAATGTTCTCATTGTTCTGTTGTTGCACAGCTAGATACTTATCATTGCAAGCAATGATATATTCACACTTTTTCAGGCACTGATGTTGTAATTACATCCTTAAGCTTTGCTAACAAATATAAAGATTAAGATCTATTGAATCTTCATATTGCTAGCTGTCCAAATAAGTGTTTTTATACAAACAGGGTTAATAATGGATATATGCAAGGAAATCTCAACTTGACCAATAACACATCTCCATAGTATGCATCTAAACACTGTTTAAAACAGATTTATATTTTCATATGGTTATTTGCAACTTGAAATACTATTATGTAATAGGCAATCTCTTTTGTTGTCATAGTTGACAGTTGTAATTTATGATTAATTTTCTTAACTAAAGGGTCTGGGATTTCCTAGGTCCGTGATGGCGAACCTATGGCACGGGTGCCACAGGTGGCACGCGGAGCCATATCGGTGGGCACGCGAGCTCAGCTCTGGCATGCATGCGTGCGCCAGCCAGCTGATTTTCGGGCCTTCTGGGCCCATCAGAAGTAAGGAAACACATTGTTTCCAGCCTCCGGAGGGCCTCTGGGGGGGGGGGGGGGGAAAGCTTTTTCCCCCCCCCCGCCCCCC
>WNWU01000006.1:3556140-3737410 GCA_012654045.1 Ptyas mucosa
GGGGAAGATCGTTTTTGCCCTCCCCAGGCTCCTAGAAAGGCTCTGGAGCCTGGTAAGAGCAAAAAACGGGCCTACCGGGCCCACCGTGCCATCATGTGCCAAAAACGGGGGGGGAGCACGGGGGGGGGGGGGGGGGGCACATAAAATTATGAATGTGGGCACGCATGCGTGTGACCCCACTGCACTCTCCCAGCTTTTGGCACACAATGGCAAAAAGGTTAGCCATCACTGTCCTAGGTAGTTCTCAGGACTTCAATGTGTCCACAGACACTTCCCTTGATATCCCATCAGCTTCCTGCCCCTGTTGCCATTTTAAAATATAATTTTCATTTAGTAATGTGAAAATGGCATGCTGCAAAGCATCAACTTTAATATCACCTTTATTTACAAGACTAGTAAAGATGGGTGGCTATACTTTGTTGGGAAATTTTCTTTGCTTCCTTAACATGGCAACTACGAACATGAAAATACAAAAGAAGGAAATGGCAAGTAGTATTCTAAGAAATTGACGATGGATTGGTTATGTTTCCAATATAGCCATTTTATAAATGGGCAAGCACTTCTACCAATAATTTTTCCAAGAGATAACATTCCACAGTTGCCCACCAATCCCAAAGGGCCGGGTCTTAAAACAGAAGCTGGGCACAAATGCAAAGACCAGTCTTATGCATGTGAAGTTCAACAAATAAAACTGGAATTTCACCACATGGCGTGTCGGGCGAGTAGGGTTGAAAGTGACATAAAAAATGAATAAGTCTAGTTCTATATTTCTCCAAATGAGTGCTTTGACTGGGAAACTGTATAAGGAAGGTATTCCCTGTACACAGCCAATAAGTATGCATATAAAACGTCAACTAGATCCTAGTGGTTGACTATTCCTCTTAGCTGCTAAGACAGTTGTAGTGTTATTCTAATTGTTTGCAACCTGGTGTCTTCATGCGTGACACTCAAATTGCTATTTTGAGCCAGCCAGCCTGTCCATCAATCTTGCAATTAGAGATCATGGGAATTGTAGACAAGCACATCTGGAAGGTGTAGTTACAGTGTGTAACTAAAAGTTCAATATTACTTAACTCTGGGTCCTGTTGTTATCTACCACTTGGCATTGCCTGATTTCTAGTTTTTAGCTTCATACATCTAAAAGATTGGTTTGAAATACTTCATTGCATAAAGCAAGCTTCTGCTTTGCTTTGACTCTTTCCAGCAGAAGAATGGAGAGAGAGAGAAAGGGCGAAAGAGAGAGAGTGAGAGAGAGAGAGAGAAACATTCATACTCAGTTACATTTCTCTAGGTGCCTGAATTGGAAACAATGTAACTGTTGGGATTTCTTCACAGGTAAAAACTATAAAGGTGAAAAATCCTGCCTCTTTCCACATCCCCTGGATCTGTCTCTTTGAAAGCACTCATTTGAGCCAAAAGGTAAATAACATTGTGACACCTCTGACAGGTTGGAATAACAGGTGGCTTGTTACCTGGGAGAGTAAGAGCGCCTGAAAGTCTTGTGAGAAGGAGCAGCGGGGATGGAGTTAGGCTGAAAAAGGGGAGGGGGGTGCTTCGACAGCCCATCTGCACTCCAACCCCAGAAACGACTGCAGTGATCACAGGAAGAAAAAAGAGAAAAGGAGGGAAGAAACAGAAAAAGGGAAAAAGAAAACTACAATCTGAGTGCTGCGGTTGTTTTTTTGTGCCCCCCCCCCCCCATGCTTTCTCAACTAGAGAAGAACTTAATAGAAACAGATTGGACAGGAATACTCCATTGATTTGCTTCAGGTAAATACACGGCTATTCATTAATACTTGCAATATTGATAGGAATCACTAAGGAATTTTAGGGCATATCTTGTCTATATCCATTTGCCTATTTCACAATACAGAGTCAGAAAATGTTTTACAGTGAAAAATTGTTTTTCCTAATATGTCAAGGTGAGCAGAACATGCGCTGCAACAATTAT
Source organism: Ptyas mucosa (assembly GCA_012654045.1). Taxonomy (NCBI): domain Eukaryota; kingdom Metazoa; phylum Chordata; class Lepidosauria; order Squamata; family Colubridae; genus Ptyas; species Ptyas mucosa. The sequence goes on from WNWU01000006.1 coordinate 3,558,092, forward strand.
CTTAGATTAAATGAGATTTCAAGATAAAACACAAATAGACAAATGCTGAAGACCAAGAGGATCTGGGTAAATACCTGCATAAACTGAAAATATATTCCACAGTCTGTTTTTTAATAAAACTTTTAGTAAGAGTTGTCCTTTGCCTTATATTTTGATTTCTCGCCCTATACTCAATATAAACAACAACCAAATACTCAGAAACAGCACTAAATATTAAATACTACAATTTCTTCTTGTAATCATACCTATGGGCATGTGATTCCACTACTTCATACCATACTTAACCTTTAAAACCCACTCACCTTTAGCAGACCAACTGTCAAGCAAACAAACTGACTGCACAGTTTTCAAATCCCCTGATAGAAAACTGAAAGCAGAAAAACCCAAAACAGCTAGTATTCAGATTGATAATTTATACCCATAGTTTAAAACAGGATTGCTTATTTCTCCCATTTATTAATTCATTTTTCTTAACAATCACTTTCCAGAACTCAGAAATAGTCTGTTTCCTATAGCCCACATTCTGTTGACTAGTTTTATCCAATACTACTCTAATGGCTGAATCAGATAAATAAAGATAAACCCTTAGAAATCTCCCCTACTGCATCTATTTTGGGGCCATATCAAATCCAATATGAGCCACTTTCAATTCTGAGTTGCCTACTTCTGGAAATACGCAAACCATTACTGAAACATACATTCTGGAAGGAAAATTAAACACTGCAGATCTGACTCTCCAATGTAAAACAGTTTGGGCATCCATGTTAGCTTTTTAGCCTATCTCCATACGAGATATTCATTAGCAATTGCAAAGATTTACCAAGATGAAAAAGGCCAGATTTGGAATTGTCATCATTGCTGAGGCAGTTCTATAAGATGAGTCAAGTCATATATCGGGATTTATTTCTAGAACTGCTGGAGTATTCAATTGGTCGTTTTGTTTCTATTGAGCTTCCAGTACGTCATTATAGCAAAAGATCACATTGGTGTAGAAATAAATGAAAAACGCTGCAAGTCATGAAATGAGACATCAGAATAATTTTGCAGTACTTTAGAGCTGTGCAAAGACCTGGATACCAAGGGCAAAATGTAAAATTTAAAGTGAGCACAGGCATATATACAGCACCAGTTGAGAACATTTTAAACCAATCATACGTTTCCCTGGAAGAGTTATTAAGAAGAGAATTCCAATAGATGTTGCATAGATGCCCACAAATTTTACTCTTTGAATCTAGATCTCTGCACAACTCTATTGTATCACAGCATGCTTCTTCAAGCTGTTTCTCATGAAAGTCTTTCAGAGAAAAAAAAAAAGGCCAAAAATAAGTTACGTTTACATAACTTTGCATTTGGAGAGAGAAAGGCTAACATTACAAATGTGATCCTGTGGGGCAAGCAACCAAAGACATGCAACCTGAATTTTTAACGAACGAAGTATGACCAATTCTCCCTTACTATCTCAGTATAGCCAAACAAATTGACAAGTCTGTAACTCCAAAGTACAACATTCTGACAAAAAAAAGAGAGCATTTTAGCATTTCAAACTAAAGAGATACAATTTGCTAGTTAATTCTTTCAAAATGTTAGTTTGAACTCCAAATGCCTCTCAGATGCAATGAAAGACATTTGTTTCATTTCACTACTATGTTTCATTGAATCAAATGATTACATATTTGTAAATAGTTTAAATTCTGAAGGATGGGTTTTTTTGTTCCAACATTTCCGAAAAGCAGGAACAAAAAATTAGAGCGCAAAGTAAAAAAGGCAGATCAAAAAAAAATATATATAAAAGTCACAGTGAAGCATTTCTCAAATATTATAGGCTGAAGCTTGAAAAAGTAAGTAATTTAATAAGAACAGCAAAATACGATTGAAAACTATAAATATTGACAATGAATAAAAATCTAATACATAAATAACCTGGAGCAAGCAGCTTGTTCAGAAACAGAATCTAAAATCAAATATATATGCATTTTTTTTCCATAAGGAAAATAAACCCAAGAGTATAACATATCTATGTATGTATGTGTTTTTATGTGTATATTACAATGTATGTCCACACATATACAATCAGATATACACCAGATATATTTTAAATATATATAATCATTATTCTGAAAATATTTCTAGAGTCAGATTTCTTGACTTGTAGAAAGCTGACCCTATAATTAGAACAAAACTGTCCTGATTTTGTCAAATAATAAGTTCAGTGGAACAAAAATAACCTAAAATGGCCAAAATGAATAGGTTGTATGATATACATAGAGCTGGAAAATACCATAGAGAAGAAAATGTCAAGACATCTTTTAAATCTTCAAAGGGGGGGGGGGGACGCCACCAACGTCATATTTGTATAGGATAAAGAATACTTTTTACATTTTTCGTATTTGTTTTGTACATGTTGGTAAACTCACATTAACTAAAGCATGCCTTGAATTTAAAACCTATATCTGAATAATTATAAGATATACTTAAGAAATTTTACACTGTACTCCCACATGCATATGCCAGCAATCCTCAACCTTTCATTTGGAATAGTGACAGTATGTAAATACTAATAATCGGGAAACTGAATGTTAAGGACATTTTCACAAAATGATTGTTCATAGTCACACAACACTTAGAGGATAAAATAAATATTGGTCTGTAGCCATATGCCATTTTATGCAACACTTATAGACACTACTGAGAATACTGCTTACATTGACTCTGATATGCACTTCTCATTCATTATTTTCCATTTAAAAAATCTAAATAGATAGATGATCCCCTGGTGCTATGTTGGGGACCAGGGCATAAGACTAAGCCCCATCAACAGTAGGAAATTTGCTTGCAATTAATTTTTCAAGTAGAAAGTCAGGTGTAAATACAGTAAATGCTTAGGAAGCAAAGACACCTTTTGTTAATCCTATTTATTTTGATCAAAGTTCATGAGTTGCTTGGAGTAGCAAACCTGCTAATGTGCCAAATTCCACTCCAGCAAGTTGAAACTTAATATTTTCAGTATTTATAAAAAAAAGACACTTGACTCAACTGCAAATAATGTTCTGAGTCAATAATATTCAGTAGAGACTTTTAGTATGGACTGCATTTCAGAACATGTTGAATCAACAGAATATGATAAAGCCTGATATGCTAAGTAACGGGATCAATAGAAAATGGTTACTTCAAAATTGGTAGTATGTGGACAGGATGCTAATGGTCAAATCATTTCACAATGAAATATCAGTAACATTCTTGTAATATTTCCATCAGTACAAAAATGTTACTAAACAGGGGCAGATATTTCCATTTATATTTATGAGATCAAAAAGATGAAAGTGCCACTTCTTTCTCTGGTGTATGCCCCCTGGTTGTATGCCTCCCTCAAACAAATTTTGGGAACAGGCATAGTTACTCCCTTTAGTAAGTCTATTCACACTATCTTTTGGAAGAAAATGATTCTATCTCAAATTTTATTGTCACCATCCTTTCAAAATATTTTTATTACTCTTATGTAGTTAATACATCCAGACTCGTCTCCTACCAGAAGCCGGAAAACAACAACTTTGGCATGTTAATCAACAATCTTTTTCATATTATACCACTACAACCATTATATAGTCATTTTAGGCAGAACATTATTTTTCTTGATTTTCTTGGCAAATAGTTTCTTAGTTTCAAATAAGTGAAACTAAAATAATATTTCCGGTTTATTGATAAAGCATTCTCAAAGTTCCTCCTCTCTTTTTTTAGATCTTCAAATATGGCTGTCAAGGAAATGAGGACAAATGTAAAAGTAATTTCTTTAAATGAATATAATACATATTCACTTGAATATAGTTACATTTATATGTATGCAGGACAAAAGGGTAGATATTATCATAGCTTTTTGGCATTACCTGTAAAATTTAGTATTTTTACAAAGACTATTATTAAAGAAACTGCAGTATAATTTTTTTTCCTTAAGAGAAGCAAAATTTTTCTTCCCCTATTTTCAGAACTGAACAAGTGTCTATTATATATGCATCTGTATTAAGTTTTTATATTTTAAATAGAAAGCTTTTACATATTGGAATTATACTTTAATTAAGCTACAGTGTTACCTGGGTGATAATCCTCCATGAGAACAATTAGTAGGTGAAGTTAAGGGGCTGGTTCTGCTGCTAGGATGACGTGAAGGGGTTCGGCCAACAGTATTACTAGGAGAACCCTAATACACACAAAAGAGAAGAAATGACATAATGTAACATATATTACAGGGAAAAGTAAAATGAAATATGGGACCTTTACTTCAGTTAATTTAAATTCTGACTTAAGCAGTATCTACCAACATTTTAACTCTGACTAGTGACCAGTATCAAATGCTTCCTAGCTTTCAAATTATTAAATAAGAATTTTTTAGAGTTGGAAGTTGCCCACTATTGCCTTATTTATATTATAAGGTAAACAAGGCAAGGTGCTTATCAATATTCACATTATCTATCTGACAGAAGCAAAAAGGTTACCATAAGGAGGCCTGATTTTCCCCCCTTCCTTTCTTCACATTGATGCCAATATTCTAGAATGAAAGGCTTTGGGGCTTCTTGAAAACACATATTTTCAAGAAATACAGCAAAGTAAGAGGTCTTGGCTGGATATGTTAGGCCTTCGTCTATGAATGTATTAAGAGCATTCAGGTTCAGCAGGGTAGAGGAAGGTGAGATCTTCCTTCTCCTTCTTCCATGCAGCTGGACCTACTTTCTACTGTTGTTCCCAGGTGCAGCTTCAAAAGTTAGAGCATTTCAGTGGCAGCAAAATTTTGGAATTTTCTGGTTTGGATTTCTTCTGAATATTTTGTATATTGGATCCCAATGCTCCACCCTTCTTCGTTGGCCCCAGGAGGGCAAAAAGTGATACATGCATCATGACATCACATAATATCACCCTATTTAATTGCATCAGATACAAACACTGAAAGCTTGTAGTAATGGCATTTGCATGATGACATAATTGAGTATGTCATCATTTTGGCATCACGATAGTGTGCTGCAGACACTATTGAACTACTTCCCTGGAAACAGGCTATTTTATTTTATTATTTATTTATTTCCTACCTTTATTATTTTTACAAATAACTCAAGATAGTGAACATATCCAGTACATCTTCCTCCTCCTATTTTAGCCACTAAAGCTCATATCTGAGCTTAATAAACAAATCATCATATTTTCTTAACTTTAAGCCACTGGACCTCTACTTTCTGATTTTTCCTTTTCCCTCATCTTTTGCCAAGACCCACACTTGGCACCATGGCATTTTAGCTAATATACAGATAAAGCAAACTATGCAGGGTAACGGCACAATTACTTTAAAGCATAATTTCTTGAAAGTCCTCAAAGCAGTTAAACATATTTTTAAAAAACCTTTACAACTGCAGCAAAAATTGTCCCTAGAATTTGGCAGGATAATGAGAGTCCAAGGTGAACCTTATGGGTACAATATGCACACAATTCACCACATTCAATAGCACCTCTTTTATTAAACGCCGTGTCTCTTCTGCCCTGTAAAGCCAAAATTGCAGATTTGTATGACTCTGCCAAAATTAACTGGTGATCAAGAAATTACTGTCTTTAGAAATTTTTGGTTTTGATGTTTATTTCTTACAGAAAAATAATCTTATCTTACCACACTAGTGTTGCTGGAGTTCTTGAGGTGGTTATGTAGTAGTCTGGTAGCACCATCCTGGAATGTTTTTGGCAAGGCACCAAGTAACATGGTAAATTCGGGAGTGTTCAATTCGAACAGAGAGATCAGGACTATTTGTGCTGCCTAGGAAGCAAAAAGAAGAAGAAAGTCAGAATCACAGCAGATTTTTTTTAAAAAAATTGTTAAGTGTTACTGGGACATATCACAATATCCAGATTGCAGTTAAGTACATTCATTTTATCCGTAATATCACACATTCCAAATACACGACAGGGAAGTACTGCTGAAATCAAGCCATTACAGTAAAAAAAGAAAAAGAAACAAGAAACAAAGCAAAACACTTCTCACATCTAATGAAATGTCCAGTGGCATTTTCTGTAAACTGCAAACTGCAAATTAAGAATACAAACTTACATATAAGAGTCCAACAAAAAGTACATATAATTCATTGTGCTGTATCAAATAACTACCAATAAGTACAAGTTCAAAAAGTTTTTGTAAAAAAAAAAAGACACTGTGCTAACACAGCTTTGAAAATTAAATTACTCTGTTAACAGGCTGATTCCAGACTTCCACATCATATACTTCATACTTCAGAACTGGTGATACATGATTCATTAATAATCTGCATTCATTCATGAACTTAAATAACTGATCTAAACTATTCAGTAAGTCAATTTATTTTTATAAATCCATTAGCTATTCCAGTTCAAGCTAGTACCTGCAGAAAATGCTCTCCCCCACCCCCTCTGTGTGTGTGTGTGTGTGTGTGTGTATCTATTCCTATCTTTCTACCTATCTTTAAAATGAGACTAGAACTCAGTCTTCTGATTTCTAGTCTGGTAACTTAATCAGTACACCAGACTGGCTCTTAATAAACATATATAGCTAATAATAAACTTTGGCAGGATAAGAAAAAGTCACTAAGAAAAAGTACAACTAAATTTCATTCAGTTTCTGTGTGCTTTCTTGTAATGTTTGCCTTGAAAAAATATCCATTATGACTTGTTAGAGGCTAAAGAGGCTGCGTGAGGTTTCATCTATCAATTATGACTGAAATTCAGTCTTTGAATTATTATCCTTTCCATTAGAATAAGCACTGTTCCTTCAAAATTAAATATTGTAAGCGAAGAAGAACATTATATAATTCCAGCTGGCCTCTCCTTCTTCCTCAAATCAGTGTACTTCTAATTAGATGGGAAATCTGTTTGCGCAGAACTCAGAAAGTGAAAAGTAAGCCACATATGGTCGTATTCATCCTGCCCTACAGAAATGTGGGAACATTCATTAAAAGAACATTCTTTGAACAGAAAATATTATTTCAAGTCAAGTCCAAGAAACGAATGGATAACAAAATGAAGAAAAATAGCTATATGAACAATCAGAAAAATCATGCGGATCCAAGCATGGGAATTTTAGTTTAGTTAGGGACATCTACATGCAAGTCAGTACAGCAACCAAGCAAAAGATCCAATTCTGTGAATCTAGTTCTATTTTGTACCTTCCCAATTCAAGTGGGTTCAATTTGGGCTACAGTGCAACCATAGTTCTTTTATACTTTTTATACTATCCTTTGTACTTTTTCAGCTGCCTGATTGGTTCTTAAACTGATTCTGCCCGTTGCTGTTATAATTTTGTTTCCCTCAGAAATTTTCCAATAACGTCTATTAAAATCCAAAAACTTATCAACAAAAGGGGTGACTGTAATGACATCCCACAAATGCCACAAGAAAAGGGCATATAAGCACTTCAGTATAACCCAAGTTGTCATTGTGTATAAATAAAGGTCCTTTGACTTTGTGTCCTGTAACAGGGAAGAGCTGTATTAAGCAAGAACCTAAAGGACAGGTGTGTTGCATGTTAATGGAATAGCAGGCATGCAAATATTGAATTGAAAGCTTTCAGTCATTTTCCATCCACCTTGGGATGTGAACTCATAAGAGACTACAACTAGCTGCAGACACTTCAGATAATACTCATTTAATCTAATCAAACCAGAGTGAAAGAAACACACGTGAGGTTATCACACATCACTGCATTTTTAAAGAAAATTCTCCCCCCAACCTTTTCCCCCCACAAATCTAAGCTAGATTAGAATTTTGGACTGCAAACACAGACTAATATCTTATGATTAGTGTATGCTACTTTTAGTCTACCTGTTTACACTTTTCTTCCAAGTTTCCTTCACCAGGACCTGACGAGGCTGCTGCTGGTTTAGCTGGCATATCCTCACCTACCCAACTATGCATGGTCTGAGTTCAACAAATAGGAAATGGAATATTATTTATTAGAACCAAGCACAAGATTTTCACTGACCGTTGCAGAAACATTTATGTTTAGTTTCTTGCAGAAGTTGCACTTATAAAGCAGAAATGCTTTTCCAATGTGGAACTAATGTCACAAAAATGGAAGTGGATGGCCATTACTAAGTTTTGTAACTATTTTTTTTCCAACCTGTACTATAATGCCTTTTACAATTTGTAGATGTAAATTTTACAATTCCTCTGTTACTCATATAGAATTCAATAGCTGTAACTTTATTTTTAGTTATTTATTTCCTTACTCAGCCTTTTTGAAAACAGATAAACAAAACCTACAACCTAAGACCAGACAGTTCTACCTCCAAGACTGTACTTATGATACAGGTGTTATTGTGTCTAAGTCAGGGGTGTCAAACTAGCGGCCCGGATGAGGCATGCGCTGGCCACCCCCCCCCCCCCCCCGGGTTTAGTGAAGGGGAAAAAAGTTGTGATACGACACAAGTTTGACACCCCTGGTCTAAGTGAACCATCAGAAGTTGGCCTCATCTTTTTGCTACCACCCGCTTCTAAATAGATATGTGCATATGGTTAAAGCCTGATGCAGTCAAATAACAGCAAATCTGCAAAGTAGCAAATTAGGAAGCCTTTCACTGCAATAGCACTAACAATGATGCATTGTATGCGGAAGTATTTTTTGGTCTCCTTACTGCTGAGCAACATTCAATCTATTTTTGTAAACTATATTCTGAGAAATTAAAAATGTTTTTTAAAATGACAATTGACTTGTGAACAAAGATTAAAATTCTAGGTGATATTGGCATGTTAAAATACCAAAGAGAATGTTTTAATTTTGAGTTGGTGGTGGTGGTGGTGATGATGATGATGATGATGATGATGATAGTGTTTTAAAAGTGGGCTCTTAACAGTCATCAGCACAGTAGGCATTTGTTTACCTAACAATGAAGAAAATACCTAGCTGTATGATTTAAAAGATGTTTTTATACTGTTTTTCTATGTAACAAGCACTGGAAGTTGCTTTTGACAGAACTTCTTGTTTTGGAACCTGGAATAAAGGTTTAGAGAAGAGATCTTTTCCCATGCTAACTAACGTTTCCCATGATCTCTCCATATGGTGGAAAGGGACAAAATTAGCCTCTTTCCTGGTTTACTGTGTGCAGTAAAGGTTTCTGCAATTTCTCTGACTACTATCACTATCATGAAAGAAACATTAGTTTAAGGATCCAATAAATACAGTAGTGGTGGAAAGCATGCAGGTCACAGATCATACTTTTTGCCTTCCAGCATTAGATAAATAATGAAAAATATCTTTCTTTTTTTTTCCATATTGTTAATTTTACCTTGAAGAAAAAAGAAAACATACAAATCCTTTTAAACGTGTCCTCTTGTTGATTGCTTGAGTTAATTCTAGTCTGTCTCCAGATCTAAACTGTTTTTAAATAATAATAGGACTGTTCATCTGGCTAAAAAGTAGCTTTATAAAATATGTTCACAAGACAACTATATCAGCAATATCCACTGCAAGAATCATTGTAGGCATCCTTCTGCATCATGGTTAGCATAAAGACAATTTGTAGAAAAGAAGGAATAAAAGAAGAGCACGTAAACCCCAATGTTAATTATTTCTCTTTTTTCTGCACTGAACCCATTAGTCATATTGTTATACTGAAGAAGTATCAAACTCCTTATTGTCTATTTAATTATGCTTTGTTTCACGGTAAAACAATTATTAATGTTATGACTTTACTCAACAAATTCAATGCAGTAGCTTCTATTCCAAAACGGATATTCAGAATGCTATATAATTAATCCCGCCACCATTTAATCATTATATGTTGTTGCCTTTTGGCAAGATTCATTTCATTTCTACCTATTTTTCTGATCAGCTTCATCTTTCTATTTCAATGGGCTTCCTATGATCTGTCTTCTCCTCTTCAACATCACAAGCTCATATTTCCATCTACATAATTTAACCCTAATTCTAAAAATCTTTAGAGATTCTCAGTCATCCAGGTCACAATTGTCCCAAGGGTGCTTTTTCAGGAGGCAACTGGAGTTTCTTGATTTTTCTTTGAAGACGTTTTGCTTCTCATCCAAGAAGCTTCTTCAGCTCTGACAGGACAGTGGGGAATGGAAGGATTTATATTCCTTGCACACAGCTGGTCATTTGCATCCTTTTAGAGCAGGGGTGTCAAACTCAATTTCATTGAGGGACGCATCAGGGCTGTGGTTGACCTTGGGGGGCCGGGCTTGTGGCCGACTGAGTGGGCTTGGCCAGCTTGACACAATTTACTGGGTGTGACCAACTGGGTGGGCGTGGCCAGCTTGACACCACTCCCCAAACTGCTGGCATGTTTCTTCTTTGCACTGGGTAGACTGGGTCGAAGCCACACTGGCCAGCCCCTTATGTTTTCCAGGATGGCCCCGAGGGCCAGATCCATCCACATTGCAGGCCAGATGCGGCCTGCGGGCCTTGTGTTTGACACCCATTTTAGAGGGTCGTTGGCTTACTCTAAAAAGTTTCCAAGGTGTTGTTCTTTTTGACATTCATGACAAAGGTGACACCTCATGGCACAGCTGGGAACTTCACAGATCACATTAACATGAATGTTGATGGCAAGAAAGCAAATTTGAAACTTGATACCAGTATTATTAACTTTTCTTCACAGAGGAACTAGTAAATAAACTGAAAAACTGACTGAGGAACTCACAGGTAACTGATTTCTCTACTTCTCACTGTGTATGTGTATGTATAATTGTGGAAGATTTGCTCTGATGAGGTACGTGCTTTGCTTCACAGAGATTTATTGCACAGTCTCAGCACTGTGAATAACCTCACAGTTACCCAGTGTTCTACCTCAGAGTTGAGGCAGGTCATTAGCAGAAACTACTGTTACCAAACAAAATGATGGCACAAGTTCTTCACTGAATAGAAATGGAGTGGCGGAGTACTACATGGTTTTCGTGAAAATGCTTTGAGGGGTACTGCAATATCTGCACAGGGTTACTACCACCCTTCCAGAGCATTCTCACCTTCTTATATTTTAAGAATAGGAAATGTTTTTCTTGGTCTACAAAATGTTTTATTTATTTAAGCCATTAGTTGGAATTTTTGGCCAGCAAATCCTCTCCATCCTACTACTTCTCATCTGAAACCTTGCTCCCTACATGTTCTAGTAAAGTGTGTGGATGGGGAACATACATAAAGATGCATGTGAATGCATACATGGATAGACATGAAAGAAATTTCCTTTTTGTGTGTGCTTGAAATGCCCTCTCTTGAAATAATGATATGTATTTCTACTTTCATGAGAGCATCTGCATGCACACTTAGAATACATGCAAAATTTCAGAGAATAAAAGAATATCTTTCAATTGTGATTATGATAAAGGGAAGAGAAAGAGGAACAAGGTGTGTTTTGTCCAGGTTTTATTTTCAGCCAAAACATAATTTGGCTCTTCATTATTTTCCTGAATATTTGCCCACAAAAGTTATCCATCTCTAATTTCATTTCAGAGAATGAATCTTCCCTAAATTCCACTCAAATACTTTCACCAATTGAAAGTATTCAATCTGCATTCTTTAGCATGCCCTTCCACACTATGTGAAAATTTACCCAATGCTCCCAAAATAGGGGGAAAGAAATGACAGAGAAGACTACAGAGAGGGGAATCAATGTAAATCATTACACTAATGTAATTGAAATATTTGGTTGGAGCGAATGGCTTCTCTCAAAGGAAGGAATGTTTTCATCTAGCAAAAACACATTTTGAATACAACTGAATGAATTTATCGATCTGATACGGTATAATCTTATTTTTTTTAATGAATTTATATAAGTTGCACCAATTATTGCCTCCCATTGCTTTGACTCACCTTTCTTACATCTGAGCTCTTTGGTTCTGTTGTCCAGGTGATAATCCTAGAAACTGCAAGTTTAGCCTCACTGGAGTTTACAAAATCTGTAGGATCCATTTGTCTAGCCAAGGATTCAATGTATTTTAATATTGCCACTTTTACCTGAAGTGAATAGAATACATTTTGTAAATAAAGATAACACAACAAATTCCAATGCTCAAAACCTTTTCTCAAACCCAATCTTTTTATGAACCATTACTTGCTGCAAAAGAGCCATTTCTAGATCTTCTGAAAACCCTACCAAGGAAAAATGTATTTGCCCCAGTTATCTATATTTAAGCATTATGCTTGACTTTACTCTCAGAAATCATTTCCCAATGGACGTGCAAGCACCTTTACCTACCTTAAGGTTTGGTGTTTGGGTCTGATCTACGATAAACCTCATCAAAATATTAAATTGTTGGTCAAATGGAAAAGAATCTCTATAATGGAAAAAGAAAAGGGAAGAGAGAGCAGAGCGTAAGAAGAACCAGTTCCAAGATTTAAATATAACTAGTGTTTTCCTCAGATAGAGAAAAATGAAATATATAACAGCTGCATGCCACAGTCTAAGAAATAAAAATAAATAAACACCCCCCCACCCCCACCCCAGTCTTCAGTCGACTTTCTGAATAACTATGTATCTTCTTAAGCCACAAGGAGGACAGATAAAGAATCCAATAAATGGAAGCAATCCAAGGGTAGATACTCTGTTTTCAAAGACTTTACTTTTATGTATTCTTAGTTAAGCCTAATTTTGATGTGGGATTTAAATGAAGGAATGGATTCTTCCAATTTCCCTCAGGACAGTTTTTATCAGATGAGAGGCTCATGGTTGTGGTTTAACAGATTCAATTTATGAGACACTAAATAATAGCTTTCTATCTGAGATGATGAACATTGCAATCCATCGTTATCTGCAGGGCACTAGGTTTGAGAAAGCTGGTTTTGCATTACGTAAAAAAACATGTCAGCAACTTTTCCCCAGTTACTTGACAGATACACTACCTTGTTACATCCAGAGCTTTCTGCACTTTGGCCTGCACTGATCCCAGCAGGTCAGCACCCATCTTCTTCAGTAACTGTGTCAGAAGAACAAAGAGCCAGTCCTGCAAATCATCTTTGTGAATAATGATGAAGTCTACCAAAGTTTCAAGAAACATGCTGAAAACCTTTAAGTTAAAAGAGATAACAGAGGAAATCATGATTTACATCATTATTAACATCATGATTAACACAAAAATGATGAAAATCAAAGGCAATCAAAACTTGAATTAATAGGGATGATTTTGACATCCATGTTAATATTGTGACACCAGGATGTACTGGGTGATTTATATTAAAGAGATAAAAGAAGTGAAATTAAGTGGTGGGAGTGAGGAGGAAGGAAAATACACTTACTCTCTGTTGTGAATTCCACCGCAAAACAGGCCATGCAACAAAACAAACCATTCATTAGTAAACTGATATAAAAAAAAATCAAAGCAAATTGCTTTAAGGCAGTTTCCCTTGCATTCAGATAAACTGCATTCACAGAAAGTTTAAGTTAACTTTATGAAAGAATATTTTTATAATATATAAGGTTAACTGTTACGTTCTTGAGGCAATACATATTTTTGAAATAATCTATTTTCTTACATTCCAAGGAAATGTTCCGTTCTAGATAATATCCTGCTTGCATGACTTACTTATGGAATTTAAAAATATCTCAGTAATTCACCACAGATAACTGCAATTACTAAACAACTATTTAGCACAAAAAATAAAATATTATGATTATCATTTCGAGTCAATCGTTTATTTATAACCCAACCTCCAACATTTATGGATTGTTCATAAAAGGTGCATATATTTAAAAACTTACCTTGCTGTGGGGGTCTGCAAACATACGTGTGAAGATTTCACATAACCTTTTCAACTCCACACGGCTAAACCCAAACAAAATACCCCCAAAATTATTGTAGAAATTAGTAAAATGTAGCAACACAAATTTGCATACAAAACCATCATTTATTTTCAAAGCAGCAAATAAGTATAGACAAGGAAACTCCATTCTAATCTCAACAGATGAAGGGACTTCAATATAAAGTCAAGAGACTATATTTAGGTTTCTAATTTGTGGTATAATATAAATCAGGCATGTCCAATCCACAGCCCGCATCTCCCCCCCAACAGCTAGTAATGTGATGCCACAAGATCATAAATTTTTAAGATTATTATGTGTTTTATATACACGTATATTGTATATTTTATGTACGGGTCAAGACAATTCATCTTCATTCAATGCAGCCCAGGCAAACAAAAGGTTGGTTCCTCTATCTTTAATTTTTTTGCTGTCTTGCCAATTAATTTAATTTTAATTAATGTAAAGAACTGAACTGCCTTGCAGTATGTTCTCCTTATATATATCCTTCTCTTTAGTGAAGGTAAAAATCTTAGGTTCAATCTTTTTTCTAGAAACACATAGCTAAAGGATTGTCCCCTTGAAGTCTTAAACAGAGAGTTCTAGAGAACTAAAATGTTCTCCTACTGATTTTTGGATTGTGCACTTCTGGTCTCCAACTCACTCCCACAGCATATATTCAACCGTATTTTATGGCAATACAAAAGAACAAATGGACACAAAATAGAAATTTCAGTTCTCTTGGATGCTCTGTCTTGGACTTCAAATATACTAGCTTTGAGCCAAAGAAATTATAAGTGGTAGTTTCATTAGGAATAATAGAACTGGAATTCATTGAACTTTTTACATCATTTCTATAAATCTTCTCAAACTTCTTAAACTGTTTACCTTAAATGTCAAAGAATCTTTAATCAACAATTCAGCTTTTTCTAAACTGTGGGCCCACCAGGGAAGTTTGGGCAGTGTCACATAATTCTCTATGCATACTGTTTCATATGTATATTAGGAAGATTACAATCTATATATTTGTTAGGTTTTCTTTAACCCGTTTTCATTCAGATAACCTGACTCTAGATACACAATTTGCTCTCTTGTTTATTTTTGATTACTGAGGGATGCTGATGACATTTCCAAAGGGAGAATGCAAAACATTCAAAATATTTTTGCTTTCTCTGGTTTTTATTTTTATTTACTTATTAGTTTTTTAATCCCACCTTTGAGTAACTCAAGGCCGGGAACCTATCTAATACTTCTTCCTCCTCCTATTTTTCCTGCAAGCAATAACCTTGTGAGGTGGGTTGAGCTGAACTGAGAGATGTAACTAGCCCGAAGACAACCAGTCAGCTTTCATGTCTTAGGTGGGTTAAGAACTCACAATCTCCTGGTTTTTAAGTCAAAACCTTACACCAAACACTATACCAAAATAAATATCTTTAGTAGCAAGATGCCTGTATGTCAGTATCTATGTGTGTGATATATTTCTGGACTAAAAACAGTAATAATGGTTAATGCAAGGCTGCCAGCCATACATTGCTCAATTCTGTACAGGTAGTCCTCAACATACGGCCACAATTGACCCCTAAATTTATGTTGCTAAGTGAGAAATTTGTTAAGGGTGTTCTGCCCCATTTTATGACTTTTCTTGCCACATTTGTTAAGTGAATCACTGCGGTTGTTAATTTAGTAACATGATAGTTAAGTGAATCTGGTTTCCCCATTGATTTTGCTGATCAGAAGATTGCAGAATGTGATCATATGATCCTGGGATGCTCCAACCGTCATAAATGTGAGTCAGTTGTCAAGCATGTGAATGTAAATCATGTGACCATGGGGATGCTGTAACGGTCGTGTGAAAAATGGTCATAAATCCCTTTTTTCATTGCCATTGTAACTTTGAACGGTCACTAAATGAAACTGTTGTAGATCAAGGACTACCTATATTTAATAAAGAGGATAGAATTACAGCATTAAAAAGCATGTTCTAAGTCACCACTCAACTTTTTCAAAATCTTCTATTTTCTTGATTTATTCAAGGTAAAAAGAAGATAAAAAGACTCCTAATTATATGAACAGCTTTGAATACCTACAGTATATCACTAAGTGGAAAATCTATTCTGCAATGATATTAATTCCAATTGTTCATCATAATTATAAGTTGAATTCAAAAATATCAATAATGGGTGATAGTAACAAAAAACACAGTCCCATCATAAAAATGCTGGCTATCGAAAATATACCTTACAACTACGATTATTAAATGAAATATTGATAATTTAGAAGAAGCATAAACATTTCATAATTTACGGAACTCTTTTAAAGACTCGATAAAGGTACAAAACATACGAATAGTTACTAATGAAATACGCACTCACCTTAATGTCCTTTGGCTCTTCAACAGGTTTTGCAAGCCAATTAACCCCTCTTTCCTTTCAGACCAGTTGGAACTAGCACAGTGGTTTAAGACCTCCGCTACATCTTCTGTCTGTCGCAGGTAGTGTGGGATGCCTCCATTGCGGGAACCATAGGACCGCTCTGAGCATGCACTGGAGGCATCGCTATTTGCATCATCATCAGAATACATCCCATATGGTTCATACCGTCTTCTCACTGGTTTTTTCTGGATGGAAAGGGGGGGGGGGGATAAATATTGGATTTAGTAGTTTTGAATAATTTCACTAAAGTAATAAAGCTTAATAACCGTTCATTCAGTGACCAATTTGAATTATGATAGTGCTCAACAAAGGGACTTACCCAGAGATGCAGCCATTGACCCACAATGAAAATTTAAGTGCTTGGCAATCAGCCCACTCTAAGCAATAGCACATAAGACTTATATACTGCTTCACAGTGTTTACAGTCCTCCCTAAGCGGTTTACAATGTCAGCATATTGCCCCCAACAATCCCCTCATTTTACCGACCTCAGAAGAATGGAAGGCTGACCCAACCTTGTGCCGGTGAGAATCGAACTGCTAAACTGCAGACGGCCGGTAGTCAGCAGAAGTAGCATGCAGTGCTGCATTCTAATCACTGCGCCACCACAGCTCTTGGACTGACCACAGGGGTTCCCTATCTCAGCTGCCCACCAGGTCCATCATGTGCACAAATCTACTCCAGGCTTAGAAGCTGGACCTGCAAGCCATCTATGCCCAGGAGATCTCAATTTGTTATAGGGATAGCAGCAAGTGTAATTTGTCCCACTCACCTTTGAGTTTTTCTGCAGTTTCTGACAGGAACATCCAGTTGATGCAACATGCAGCCTTCCCAGAGAGATTGTCTCATGCTATCCTGCAAGCAGATGCCAAATTGTGTGATTTGGAGAGGCAGCCTTCCTAGCTAATGCGATAATGGCACCAACTCTGGTGATCATTCGGAAAGCTATAAAGAGGCTCTTTCTAGCTATCTGAATAATCATGTTCACTAGCTTTGTAGCCTAGGGTAGAAAGAGAATGGTGCCAGTTCATATGATTGTGTAAAAGACTAAAAAGAGCCTCTTTATACTTTCCAATAAATGCGTTCGCTAACACAATCATTTGGGAGGCTAGAATGAGACTTTCTGTGAGAGCTGGTGCTCACTTGCAGAATGGCACAAGGTGGCATCTGTAGAAAGGCTGCATGTCACATTGGCTGGGTGTAGTTATCAGCAGCTGCAGAAAAATGCATAGTAGAGCAGTTTATGTGCATTGTTGGGCTTTTCCCAGGTGTGCAGGCTGGCGAGCAGGCCTAGACCTCCTGGGTATAGTGGGGCGGGGAGGAAGACTGGGCCTCCCGGGCATTATGAGGTGTGGAGAAGGCACAGGTCTCCCAGCCTCCCACAGGTTCTGTGCATTAGTGGGTCCTCTAGCTGGCTGAGACTTCTGATCCATGCAAGTCTCCACGCACAAATTGGGTTCCCAAGGCCTTCCCTAACCCTGTGAAGCACCCCACATCTGCAAATGAAACAATTCAGCTACAATCATTCTGATGTTAAATTACTGTTCATTCTGAACAAAAATCCAGGTGAGTACCAGACAAAGATGCCCATGCCCTCAAGGCATGTTTTAAGTTATGAGGAACTATGCAAATTCTTCAAGAGAGGTGCATTATAATATGAAAGAGCAGATTTTAAAGCCTCTTTTCAAAAATACCCATGTCCTTTTTCAGGTTTACACAACTGTTTGATAAGTTGGTCCTAGCTGTCTTAAATGTATAAGCACATTGCTTCATACTTGCTCCCACCTATTATGCAGCTCCTCTCTTGAAGGCTTTCCGTGGTCCTAATGAGAACTTGAGTCTTATTGTCAAATATTTTTCTGTGGCTTACCAAAAAGAATATATATTAACTTCCTAAGTCTATTTCTATATCTTTTCAATCCTCCTGTATATTTTCTGTATAATTTTTAGAAAGTCTATATCAGGCATGTCCAACCTGTGGCCCTGAGCAGCTAGTAATGCAGCCCCACAAGATAATAAAAATATTCTTTAAAAAATATAGGAATTCTTTTCACTCAATGCACCCAGGCAAGCCAAAAGGTTGGACAACCATATATATTATTTATGTCAGAATTTGTGTTTTCTTGACTTTAGTATATACAGATATACTAAACATGTTGATGGCACCAAAGTTCTGCATTTTGATAGGATGCAAGGTTTGGACATTAAGATATCAACGTAATTGCAGCCCTATATAATATTGTAACAGGGGAAGCAAAAAAATGGGAGGGAGGGAGGGAGGGAGGGAAGGAAAGAAAGAAAGAGGCAGGGAGAAAAAAAAAGTCAGGATGGCACTAGTACCTTGCTTCTGGAGTCTCCTAAGAGCTGTATGCAGGAAAATATTGACGGGCGGGGAAAAAGCATAGAGAATTATGTCAGAAGCTTCTGCAGGCATTTTTTTTGCAACAAAAATACAAGCAAATGAGTCTTAGCAAATTAAAAATACAAATTCAGTCAGTTTCTTTTAAGAAATATATAATGAGTTCAGACAGATGCATCAAATTGTGCATTCTTCTGTTCTCATCTTGCTACAGCCAGGGACTTCAAAAAATACATGCACACAAGTAATATGCATTTAGAATTCTGGCTTTCCAAAGGCAACGCTAATATGCCAGAAATGGGCTATACTTGGGGGGGGGGGGGAGACTGGGCTGGAGGACTACTTAGTATTCCCGAGGGTACAGTCCACAGTGGATAGGGTTAAGATGGCTTTATGCATTGTATATCGGTAAAAGCTAGGATTCCCTCCCCCACAAGTTTTATGTTTTGTATGAAGTCTATTTTAGGGTTTGCACCACACCTGCATGTTTCTGGCCTCAAATCATTGAGAAACTGTCTTGTTAGTTTCCAGCAATTGCAGTGTCTAAATTGATGGCTTACTTTCTCAGCTATACTTTATATCTGTTTCATGTCATGCTGATGTCTATATAGTACTCTCAGGGGGAAAAAAAGAGAGCTAACATTGTTATTATTTACCTACTAGGTGCCATTTGAGGACAGTTTACTGTAATAGATACCAATTTCCAAGACTGGAAATATTCCCTCACACCTCCTGGAATTAAACTCCAAGAGCTCTTTTGTCACTAATGATGATCAAATGAAGGTCAAGAGTTCAGTTCTTATAGCTTATTCTCTTCTACTACTGAATAAATTCCCTTCATTTTAAAGTTTATCTGGTTTCCCTGTCAACAGGTCTTTCTCTGCTGTGATCTAGGAATGAAAGAACTCTTTCTTGGACCAGGCTCAAGTTGATCTCTTTTTACAGGCACAACAATCAGCCTTGGCCAGGGCAGATAATTTGATCTGAAGGGACTTGTTTTGTATCTTTTTTTTAATGGAAATAAAGCTTTTACTGTGAAGCAAAGCATCTTGAATCCAAAGATGGAGAACAAAGGAGAGAAGAGAGAAATATTCCTTTAAGGCTATTAGAATATTTATACAAGAAGTGAAGATAAATAGGCAAGAGAACAGCTGCAAAAATTAAAGGACTGTTGATGGTGATCGTCAACAATACAGAGCAAAAGAAGCTAAGTTCTGAAAAGACAGAGATGAACAATTTTTTAAATGTGTCTCATTTTAGGAACTTGTGAATTTTTAAGAGGGTTTCTTTAAAAAAAGTAAGAAAACATCATTAAGTATATCTTTACGTGAATTTCTCAACCATAGTTTGCCTCTTTGTAAGTGAAATTAGCCAAATATGCTCATCACCCTAGTTAAAATTTGATTAAAATAAGGCAAATATTACAAATTAAAATGATGACTATCATTTCAATCAGGGGTCCCCAACCCCCGGGCCGCAGCCTATTACTGGGCTGTGGCCTATTTGCAACCGGAATGCGCAAGTGATGGATCGGTGCACACGTGTGCACAGCTGGACTTTCACAAGCAGCAGGCTGGCATGCTGCACACGCCTGAGCAACTCAACTTGCACAGGTCAAGCTGCACTTGTGCACTGGCCCAACGCTTGCACAAGTCAAGTTGTACATGCGCATGTTGACCTGCCGCTCACATGGTCCTGTTCCCCTCTCCTCCCTGCCAGGCCACCAATCCAAAAAGGTTGGGGGCCACTGATTTAAGTAGTTCTGATCAATAAAAGCTAGAACACAGGGGCAATGGGTGCATTCTTTATCCCCTTTTGGAACCTCTTAAGAGTGGGATTGCTGAAAACAGTCAATTACATTTTCTACAATTGTGAAATGGAAAACAGATAAAGACTGTACTATAGTGAAATTCCTAAAATAGTCACAATTTTTGCTAAAGGAGGAGTTGTGTGCAATTGTACGAATGCAACATTTCAGGACCAAAAGTTCAGTTCTCTATCCGAAGGTATTTGCTATCATTCAAAATTATATCAAAATTTGTTGTTGTTAATAAATTATATCTTCAGGAAGCAAAAGAAAAAGACTATTGGTCTAAAGGATGATTTCATACATGGTTATCAGTAGGTAGAAAAGTTACAGGACCTAGAATTATAACCTTCCTTCTAAAATCACAGTGCTGAAATGTACCTCAGGTAAAGGATTTTTTTTCTTTGAAGTTTATGTTCAAAGATAAGTAGATGAAAGCCACATTTACCAACACTGAGGACAGCAGGGTTTCATTTCTTCCAGACCCCATATCCAACTTATCCAAGCTCAAGTCACTTGAATCAGAGTATCAACAATTAGCTCCCCAATCTACCATCCCATTCCCAAAATTCCACATGTAAATTCTATGGCAGTTTTGATGAAAAAGAACTGGAACTGGAGTTGTTTGGAATATTGCTTCACATGACTATGAATGGGATCTTCATCACTATGTAATTTATGTAACTACATTAATCATATATTTCTGGACGACCTTATCTTATATTTAATAAAATCCTGGGCATCGTCTTATAATTAAGATAATTTTATCCAGTAAACCTCATTTTATGAAGTCAGAAACTAAACATTTACCAGCCAAGTGGCTCCAATTTTAATGTTTGATTACTTTTTAGTTCTTAGTTTGCAAATCCATTACATATTAGGTCTTTATGAATAGTGCTACTAGAAAAAAAAATAATACAAGCCTGGATTGAGCAGAAAAGCAAAGAGAAAGTTGGAAAGAAAGTTTTTTTTCCCTGCTGTAAAACAATGTCAAAAATATGCATGTAGCATGTGCTTCCTAGTAACTTGTAAAAGTCCAGATTCATAGAGAATTTATAAATCATCCAGTGGATGAGAATGCAGGTGTCAATTGCACTGTGTTATACATATTTAGAGACAATACATGCTATTCATACATTATCTTGTAACTCATAGTTCATAGCGCTAAAAGCCTTCCAAATATTTTCTGCCACTCTGGATCTCCACCATTTGGGAGTAACAGCAAAATGTCAAAAGTAGCTTTCAGTAAATATGACCTTAACAACCTATTTCATAGAATTACTTGCAGTCAGAGATGCAGTGATGCAATCTGTTATATTTATTTATTAAATTATTTATATATATTTGCTTTTAAGTAGACTCTTAATTTCAAGAGTACGAGAGAATTTGAAAATATTAAAGTACATAGTTTTAATGAAGTTTAAATCCAGGAACATGTTTTAGTTCACCTTATCTATTTTTTTTTTACATAAGCCTTTGTTACCTTAAACTTTCTTATATTTAATAGAATTTCAGAACTGAAAAGGGATGGCTGGGATAGTATTCCTTTTACTGCTACATAACTAAGAATCAGAAATGTGTATTATTACTGCAAATCATCCAAAGACCAACCAACAGGTACAGATCCATCAATCCATAATCTAATTATGATCAATTATTGTTAATGGTAATTAATAATTAAGTGACCCTGATCAGAAACCTCTAGAATTAATGACAGAAGCCTTTGTCAAGGTAACCTGAACAAACTTTCCCTAAGGTAGGACAATGCAATTTATTCACAAAAGACATTTCAACTATAAATTTTAACTCTCCAAAATGGACAAATGAATAAAAATAAAGCACATTTGTGGAACACGAGGCAAACATATTGCACATACTAACACATCCAGTATAAGTATTATTCACAACTTATACTAGAAAATTGTTCAAAGTATGAAGGCTATTGCTTAACGCATTGTAAGCCGCCCTGACTCTTTGGAGAAGGGTGGCATATAAATCAAATTTTTTTTAAAAAAATTCACTTCATAAGATAACTATAGTGGCATTCACAAGCATTTGACATAGATGGTTTCACTATTATAATGCATTTACTTGAAAGATAATGAATACCAACAGTTAAGATTTATTTCCACAAATAAAAGATTAGGATCAGACTGTGAAACTCATCTTCTACATTTCACTGCACTAATATCAACAATGTAACTCTTCACAATGCAATTATGCATTAAAACCCCCTTTCCTCACATCTTCCCAAACCCTAAAGAAAGATTTAGGCAGAGTCACATGTACACATATAGGCTCATTTAATAGGAACACACATAAAATTAAGAAGAGGAAAATGTACGTACAGAAAGCAACTTCAAGTAACTTTCTGGAGTTGGTAACATGTTGTGCTTTCCCTCTTACCAATGCATCTGCCACAGCAGTCTCCAGATCTGTGCTTGTACTCAGAACTCGCATTGCATTCATAGAGGCAGGCAACCTGCCTGGCTGGCCAAGCCCAAACCGTTCTGCACAAAAGACAAGAGTGAAAGTCATCATTACATAAGTTCACAGCCCTCTGGAATATTAATAAGGCCATTGGCTGCTTTAATTGTTATTGGGTCCAGGTTTTAGGAGTTACTATGAGGCTATAATAGAAAGTTGAACAAATTCTGTGTACATGGTTAGAAAAGAGGGACAGGAGGGGGGCTGTTATTTAAACTCTTTTATAATAATGGTTAAATGTAACTACTTTTACATATTCTCCATTTTTCAAAGGAGGAAGTGTAAGCACTATGGGTGAAGTTCTTCAACTTAGTAAGAAACTTGCAGTAATATATTCTTAATTCTTTAACTTACTTCTAAGTCTTGCAATAGTATTTTTATGTTTACTCAAGTCTTATTTTATGCTTATTCAAGTCTTTAATCTGAATAGTTCCAATTATTCTAATTGTTATGTATTTGTATACTTGCTGGTTAAAATTTAGTGAAAACAGAACCAAGAATCAAAAGTAAGGCTCAAGCAATTTGTACAATTGATCAACAAAAAATTAAAAGTGAGGATTTTTTTAAAAAAAAATACTCCATACCTTATTTCCATTGTATTTGGAAGATGAATAAATCTTCATAGACCATCAAATAATTTCCCCACTCCAATCTCTTAATATACAGATAAATGCTATACTTTTAAAAATATTAATTTTAGTCCATTAAAATTGTTTCAGATTTATTAATTTGTGTTTTTAAAGTCATTATTTTATTTTCTTAAATCTAAAAATTAAATTATGATTTTTGTAAGTATACTATATGAAAGCACTTCCCAACCTTGGCAATTTTAAGACATGTTGACTTCAACTCCCAGAATACCCTAGCAGTCTATGTATCTTAAAGTTGCCAAGATTGGAAAACACTATTATATTGGAGAAGTAATGCAGTATTAGAATAAATGTGCACTTTTCAATATTCCATCAACAGATTGATTTACCAATAATCTTTTTTAAAAGAATTGTCCTGACCAGTGTTGCTTAAACTGTACACAACTGCCATTTTTCCTTCCTCATCAATGAACTCCCAAAGGCTTAATTGTGGGAGGTTTTAAAATAGTCATTCCAATGAAGGCAATTATCTCTATATAACTGATGTAAAGGGAAATATGCTTCCCGTGGACTTCAAAAGATCTGTTCAATAGTGTCCAATTAATATTGTGAATATAATAAAGAATTAGATTATTCCATGTATTTATTTATTTATTTTGCTAAGTCCCTCCCATTTCTAGCCCCACTAAACAAGACTTCATTCATAGTATGGTATACAGCTATGCTAGAGGATGAATGTACAAATTATCATTTATTTGTTGCTATCAGCAAATACACTTTTTTATGTTAAGAAAGTGAATGTAACTATTTAAAGGGCAGTCTAATTAAAAAATAACATTTGTTTAAGCAGTGTTATGATTTCAACTCTAATGCACAGAAATGTCTTTCAATATCAATTGGAGAAAATGACAACAACAATCGATATAAAAACCTAGAAACAGAAAAATATCACTGGGAAATATTATTTATGAACAGATTTTAAGCCTTTGCAGACAAAAATTCCATTTAACTTTATTGTATTTGTTAAGTTTCCACTAAGGGGAACAAGATCAGATCAACATTGTGAACAATTACTGCTGCTAATGTGAAGAAAGCAAAATTAAACACATTTGAGTACAGTGGTAATGCCACTTAAAAGAGTTGGATATTTTTCAAATTTTATTAAGATCAGACAGTTTACAACAAGCACATTTTCTAAAAAAAAAATACATTACATGCGAAAATTAAATGTCTTTAATGAAAACCTGCTTTGAAAAGGAATCGATGAAGTTTACAGAGAAAGAAAAACTATATGTATTACTATCTCCTTTTTTAATGCATGTAGTTGCTGAAGCAGCACAGATGCTTATTTCAAACATCAGCTTTGCTCCAAGCAGGAGGATTTGGTGAAATAATGATAATGAATATGAGAATCCAAATGTTTTGCCATGTCATTTTGTTCATTCAGCATAGTATCTTAAGGCCCAGTAAGCATTTGCACATTATGAAAATATATTGCAGTTCTCTACTGAACAAACTGAGCAGGTCATTTCAAAGATGCAATCAATCATAGGATACCTCAATTTTTCAATCCTTTAGTTCCAATCTCAAGTGAAATGAAATTTCACTCCACTTAAATCTTGCAGAATTATCACTAATCACATTTTTGAAAAAAATTTAAGTATGACTGGATTTCTACCATTTGTGGGGGGACGGAATGTATACATCTACATATTCATCATACATGCACATATACAAACTGCAATGTTGTTCCACTAAAAACATGTGAGCATGTGAGACTGTAGGTTTTGCTCACAGACATTGCAAGTCAGTGTTATCACTGTATCAAGAACCTAGTCACATTTCCTAGGATGACATCCCATGAATATTACTTGACTCGTTTCGGGGCATGAGAAATTAGTAATTTTTGGAACAATGGGAAAGGAATCGATCATGAATATGCAGTTATTGTTTTTTTTTAAAAAACAATAAACTTGACTAGATTACATCTTGATTTGATACTGTACAGAATAATCATTTGACAAGTCCAAATGTAAGTAAAAGTATATTTGCATCCCAGTTTGATTACTGATAGCCCCTCTCCAAAAGAACATTTTTCTGAAAAATAAATTTGTCAGCAAAAAAAAAAAAAGTTCTTATATAAAAGGTGAAAATCTTACTCCAGCTTACTCTAACAAAAACTGAAATACTCAAATTTCCAGAAGAACCAGTCCTAAACCTGGCTTCATGTAGTTTTAAATAAGAATTGTCATTGCATTAGAAAAGGAAAGATAGTTTTTAAAAGACATGGATAATCAAAATGGCAAAGTAAAGTTGCAAGCCTTTAAAATATTCAATAGAAACAACTAAATTAAATCACATTAAGTATATCTGACATGCAACTTTATGTCCCACTTTTTAGCATATGAACAGCAACAAAGATGATGGTGGTGGTGGAGGTGGTAGTGGTGACGATGAAGGAATGGACTTCTTCATTGGGTTATATTCTGTATTTTTCAGTTCTTGTCTTGATTATAACACTATCTGATAATGGAAATTTACCTCAGAAGCATGAGCAGAAATCCCCCCAAAATTCCATGAGTCTAAAGCTACTATACTGACAGAGAATAACACACAGGTAGTCCTCGCTTAATGACCATTTGTTCAGCAACCATTTGAAGTTATGATGGTGCTGAAGGAATCAAAGTTACAGACTTGCAGTGGCCCTCCTGTCACATGATCAAAATTCAGGCAAAAATGCAGGCACTTTACAGCTGCAGTGTTTACTTCAAATCCCCCACCTGCCTATCTTCTCTTATCTCTTCCTTTTTAGCCACTCTGCACTCTGTTGCTGCCGCCTCCTGCTGACCATCGCTGTCTTCTCCTTCCACTGCTGACAAGGCGTGCCTGGCTGAGGCAGCTGCTGGCCTTTGTGAGGTTTTGGTAATGCTTCCCGAAGGCTCCATGCAATGCTCGGATGCCTCACCAAAGGGCCAGCAGATGCCTGAACCAGATGCTCCTCATCAGCAATGAGAGGAAGATCAGCTGGGTGGGGGCAGTGAAGTGTAGGGTGGCCAAAAAGGAAGACATGGGTGGGGAACAGATAGGGAGGGTTGAAGTGGAGGTGAGCACAACAAGGCAGAAGCATGAGGTCCTTGTCGAATGACTACAACCAGGACTACCAGGACTGCTGTTGCTAAGCAGTGCAGTCATGTGATGTTTTGCTTAATGACCATTTTGCTAAATTCCAGTCTCAATTGACGTCATTCTACTACTTGTATTCTATTCAGGGAAGACTCTTTGTATTCTATTCAGGTACTAAAACGGGGGTCTTGAGTCTTGGTGATAGCCTCTAAAATCTCAATGGAAAATTTTAACATTTTTTTGTGGGCACCTCCGTTACACAGAAAGATTGGTGGCACTGTGTCATGTTATTTCATTTTTGTTAATAACTTATCTAACACTGAAGAAACTATTTTAAGAGAAGCTTGTAAAATGGTATTAATGGTCATTAATTAACTGCATGGAAAGAAATACTGTTCCAAGGTAATTCAACAATAGCAGTAGCATTTAAGAATTATATACTGCTTCACAGTGCTTTACAGCCCTCTCTAAGTGGCTTACAGAGTCAGCATATTGCCCCCAACAATCCGGGTCCTCATTTTACCAGCCTCAGAAGTATGGAAGGCTGAGTCAACAACCTTAAGCCTGGTGAGATTCGAACTGCCAAACTGCTAGCAATTGTCAGTCAGCAGAAGAAGCTGCAGTACTGCATTCATTAACCACAGCACCACCACAGCTCTTCAGACTGTACTAATAAACATCAGTAGCATATAAAGCTAATTATGTGCAACAATCAGATTTACATCCCCAAATTATATGTTTTATCAGTGCTGGCCAAGCTTAAGGCAGCACACATTTGTAGCAGGCTGTATTTTTGGAATAATAAGCCTTATCACCAACAAGCCATGTATTCAAGAAGTGGAGAGATAAGGTCAGCAGAAAAGATAGATGGGTGAGAAAGTAGGAAAGAAAGAGCAATTGTTTCATGGGTCATTGGCCAATATATAAGGGTAGTAATGGGGAGGGCTGAGTGAGCTGGAATTTACCCATCAAAGTCTTGGTAATGGCCTGTAGTCTGTGATACACAAGGACTTTTGTTAAAAGCTAGCTTGGATGAAGTCACATACATGACTGGGCCTCTCTTAAGTAAAAGAGCAACAATCTCTTACAGCAAAAGGGACTTCTGTAAATATTCTACATATGAAGCTTTGATGTTAAAAATATAACAAAACATCATTTTCATTCAGAGGGACTTTTTAACTTAAATCAATTTAAGAAAGCAAGGAACATTATGGGGCTGATTTCTGTGGTGCACATAGTGTCAAAACTATTAGGTAGGTAGAGGGATGTTTCAGGTATAAATCTGGAATTTACTTGATAAGAATACATAAATAAACTTTCTCTTCTGGTTTACATTATCAGTATTTAAAACTTGTATTAAACAGATGTAGATCCTGTTTCTAGAGTTTTTTCTTTCAATATTTATATATTCCACATCCCAGATAATGTCAGTGACTTTCTTTTCAACTCTAATTTTTATATAATTTCCTCTCATCGAAGAAGTAGCATAGTTTTCAAGAGATCTAAGCAACGTGTCCATTAAACTGAAATTCTATGGTACTGCTTTATTTTTGTCTAAGAACTATAAATTTTGAGGTTAATGGGCAAAGTTTTGCCACTTTGATGACCATGTACCTGTAGCACTACATGAACTAACAGTAAAGATCCTTGGTAAAACCTCAGACTTGGATGCCCATTCCTCTAATGCCAGGCCAGGAGGAGGAAAGTAAAGAAAGATTTAATTTCATTATTTCTAATTTTCACTATATAGAAACCAAATATAATAAGTTAAAATCAATTGAAACTAGCATTAAACTAATCATCATAAACTCTTACTTTAACAAACTACTTACTGGCTTATCTATAAAATCATGCCAAGGACTAGCTAATGCAGTTTTCTCCAACTGGTATTGTGTTTTTTGTATTTTTGTATTATGAACCCACTAAACATGTTGAGTGGCTATGATGGTTTAGAATGGTGAGAAGTATAGCCAAAACAGCTGGAATACCTGAGGCCAAGAAATGTTTATGTAAAGTAAAATGAGATTGTGGCTTATTTCTTCTCCCAGCCACTTTTATGAAAAGGGGAACTAAAATATTTGTGTTCTGGTTGTCCATATAGGGTCTTTTTGCTCATGCGCAGACTCTGATTTAGCATTATGTGTGATCCTAATCAGTTAAGATATTAAAAACTCAAAACTATGGCTGAATATTGACCCTCTTCCTTAGTTGCATCAATCTCATTAGCTAGCTCTTGATGTTAGAAATATTACTCACTAATGAACAATTGCTATGGTTGCTTTTCATAGATATAAAGAGGAGGAAGTTACAGTGTCCTTCCTTAGTACTTCCTGAGCGGTACATGGGAAATACATGACAATACTCTATTGGCTGCTGTAATATTGCTAGAAATAACATTAAGCAAAAGAATAAAAATTAGCAAAAATAAAAAAACATTCAAAAATAGAAAATGACAAAAGCATGTTAAATAATAATAACCTCATGATGATCCCACATGCTAAGTGCTGAATGACGTTTGTGAGAGGCAAATGTTACAAAGGTAATAAAAAAGAGACAATATTAAGAAGCAGATTCATGCAGTTAGCACTTGTTCACCTGACTGCCCAACAGAATCAGCAGTGGAGAGAGCACTAGTGGATCTGGAATGACGTCGAGAGGCTGCAAGTAAAAGGAATGGCAACACCCACAGAATTAACACACAAGTACTTCAGACAAAAACAATGCCACAATCCAAAGGAGATGCACATGATTCACTACCAACACTGGGATTACACAGGGAAAAGAAATGGCATTGTGTATGAATGGACTTGAAAATCGATTGCGAGTCCCATGGCAGGTCTGACAGAGTGTCTCTTGCATACACTCCCTCCACCCTCAACTATGGAACATATGATGCATGGAAAAGAAAAGGAATAACCTCTAAGCCTTCCAGCTTGTATGAAGTCCAGCAGAGATTGATAACAATAATCACCTGTTGACTACAGGTGAATCACCATGTTAACATGAAATGACTAACTCAGCAATAATAGGATTTAGATGTAAACAATCCAAATCCTAAAGTGAGAGGCACAATGAATCCTTAGAAAGTGTGCTTGCAATTATAAAAGATTAGGTTTTTTTTCATTCAAAGATAAAACCCCATAATCAATAAAAAGACAATTTATAGTCAGGAACAAAGTAAATTAGTGCAGGAAAACAACAGACAACAGGAAGTAACCATTTAACGTAGTGACATTATGAATTATACTCAAGACAAGCAAAGTATTTATAATTCAAGCACTTATTAATTGGATTGCAAAGCTATTTCATGCAGACTCAGTTCATTGGTCCATCTCGTACAAATCGTATTCGATCTAACAGTCAATGGATTGCCCATGGTTCACAAAAAGACATTTTTTGAAAAGTTCCTATCTGGAACTATTATGTGTACAGTCGGAAATTGGTCCTTGGGACTTTCTTCATGCAAACCTTATTCTTTCCCAGAGTTTAATATAACAGGACTCCCCAAATCCACATGGCATTGTCCATGTACAAACTCAGGTACAATATTGAATATGTGGATTTTGACTAACAGGCAAAATAATAAAATGGGATAGTTGAAATATTACTAATTAGGTTACAGATGGACAGAACTGAATACCTGAGAAGAAAAGGTATAATAGCAACAGTTATTTTAACCTCATTCACAGTGTTAACAGCTCTAAACTGAAAATGTTTCTGGTATATGAAACTTTAAAATCCCACCAAAACTTAACTAAAATTAAAATTTATATTGACATATTTCTTTAAATAAATAAAATTACATGCAATGTGGAACAGGGCATGTAAATAATTCCAAGACTAAATGAGATATAAGAGCTTGGAAATTGCTATTTGTTTGAATAGGTTTCTACAATGTTGCTGCAGAATAAAATAGTTTAATCTGTAGAATTACTGTATGTTCTGACAGGAGCAAAATGTAGTAATAGAATGTAGCATATAATTAAGGAAAAGAAGAAATAACTTGTTCAACAGGAAACCACATGAGACTGTTATTTTAATTCTGGGATTGAACTGTAAAGAACTATAAAGAAGATATTTCTAATGAACCTAAGATATGAAGCACAAATTGCTCCTATAAAAAGACTCAATTACATTCTTGAAGTCACACAGATTGCAACATTTGCAGGTTGAGGACAAGCAAATCATGCTGAAATCCTAGAAGGGTATTGAAACACCTATGCAATGTAGATAATTCTATACTTTATGGTTTTCTTTGGGTGAATTGGGCACAGCCAATCAATACATACACATGCAGGGAGAAGCACAATGAATAAACCTTGCTAATCAAAAAGCATCAGCAAAAAAGCCTAAAGATGCAGATGAAGTTGTGTTTCAGCTCCATTATTTTTGAACCATATTTTTCTTCAACAGACTCATGGTTCTCAAGATTTTATTTCCTACAAATCATTTTAAAGTTGCTAGTATTGTAAAGGAATTATTTAATGAAATTTTTTTGTCCTGGGTGCAGAATACATATGCTTTGATTTGGTTTACCCTCGCTATATTTTTGTTTTTTCTTTCTTTCTAAAAAATAAATTATTTAAAAAATTTGAACTGGTGCTGTTCTATATATACCAGTCTTAAAGGCTTAGGTGATATCATCTGACTTTGCTCATAGCAGCCTTTATCTCAATTATCTAGATAGCAAATTAGACGCTGGGATTATTGCAGTTATTGTTAACGAAAGCATTTAGAAATCGCCTCAATGGAGTTTGCAGAGTACCATAGTTTCATGGCCACAGTTTGCATGGAACCCATCCTTTTGTTAAAAACAAAAGGACCTGGACATTGTTTAAAAATAAAATAATCCACAATTTATTGAATTATATAATAAAATGCTAGCTAATGAGAGTGAAGCTGGAGTAATGCAAATTAGAAGTGGATTCTGAGAAGTTATTGACAATTGTGAGAGTAATAGTTTGTGACTCACTCTCTATTAATATTAGTAGTTTTGGTTAATATGTGCTTGGCTTTTTGTAATAATAGCTATTAAAACTGAATGGGATGGGAAACAAATGAACTGCTGGTTCTCCTTAGGTGATCATTTGGTTAGAACTGGAGCTGTAACTGACTTATTGATCAGTACATACTTTCTGAAGTATGTACATACTTTCTGAAGAAGAAGAAACATAAAAAATGCTTAAGATTTTTAAATATCCAGCAAAATTTTGTAAATATTTTTCAATATTTCTCAGTAATCCAATATTAGAGACCATCCCTATTGAAACTAAATTTAGTCTTCCTAAATCTGGATTTTTTTTTTCAAGGACTACAACATTTACAATTTTAAGTGTCCTGAACCAATTGTATTACAATTTTGTATTACAATTTTTGTAATACAAAATTTCTTGGCTTTATGCTCTACTACAATCAAGAAGATTCTTGGCACCTTTGTTACACAAATTGTTCAGATTTTATGAGGTAGATCTAATTCATAAAATTTAGCCAAAGGAATGAAATAAAAGTAAATTAATTTATTATTATTTAATAATAAATACAATACTAAAGGAGAAACCTCATCCAAGTATTCCATTAGCATCACACATTTTTAGGATGGCTTAAAAACATTAAAATTAATACCTTCAATACATCAAGTAGGCTTAATATGTCTGTAAAACAGAAATAGTGAATCTGCATCTCAAGATTTTCTTGAACTATATCTTTCAGTGGTTGCAGCAAGCATGCTCAAAGGTGAAATGTCTTATATTTGTGCACAGGTTCTTCATTCCAGCTTTAATTTCTGGCTCACAATAGCAGTACTTTGCTCTAAGCAAATGTTTGTGATACAGACTATTCTATTAGATAAAAATAAGAAGCCTTTATCCTTTCTTTTATAGCAGCAAGGAAAAGTGACAGATTCCTTTGCATTCTGTAACAGATTTTGAAATCCTCCTCTGTGGCCCTTAGTTATCTCAAGTTTTATAATTTTTATTTATTTATTTACATTGAAATTGTTGGTTTAATCTCAAATCACCTTCCTTGCAGCATCTAGAACTATCTCCACCCATTTTCAGGTAAGAAACACAAGAAAAATATAGAACCCCAAAATGCACATAATTCAGTTAAATAAAATATGTTTGTGTATATGTGTGTGGGGGGGGGGAGGGGGAGAAATGCCAAAAAATCCTAATCCATTCACAAGTAAAACAATTTGCACATTTTATATCCCATTAAAACATTAATGTCCAGGCTTGATCCCACAAACTGCCCATCTATGAATTGTGTGTGGGGGGGGTGGGGGGGGAGGAGAGATACCCCAAATATGCATTCTTTTGCTTTGTAAATTTAACAGCCACCGGTGGGCAAGTTAGATTAATCCATTCATAAATTAATAATGACTATTATTAAGTAGTGTTGTTTTTTATCCATCTGCAGAATTACTAAAGGTTTTCCCCTTTCCGGTCGTGTCTGAATCTAGGGGGTGGTGCTCATGTCCATTTCTTAGCCAAGAGAGCCAGAATTGTCTGAAAACACTTGTGGTCATGTGGCCAGCATGATTATATGCCAAGCGCACAGAACACAGATAAGCTCAGCATCTTTAACTTCTGAGCCATTGTGCCCACCTATGCAAAATTAGAGTTCAATAATGTTCTTGTGTCCATTTTGTTCTGTCTGGTCTTCTAGCTAAATATGTGCATACCACAAGAAATTCCTGTATGGGATGTTATTGGGACTCTACCGTGTTTCCCCGAAAATAAGACCCTGTCTTATATTTTTTTGAACCCTGAAATAAATGCTTGGCCTTATTGCCATGAGCTCAAAAGCCCGATTGGGCTTATTATCAGGGGATGTCTTATTCTGGGGGAAACAGGGTCACTTTTTAACAGGAAAAATGGAAAAACAAAGAAATAAGTAATCACTCAGAAGCCTCATAGCATTTTCCCTTTCTGCTCTAGCTTTGGCAACCCTAATATCTTAATTCTTTCCCATAGAATTATTTCATCAGTAATATTCTATAACGGCCTTAAAACCTGGCTCTGCTGATTGGCCTGGGGCCTGGACAGGGGCATGTCATCCAGGGAGTTATTGGATTAGAAGAGCCCACCTCTACTCTATTGTATATCCCCTCCCCCATTATCTCAGCTATTGATTTTAATGTATTTATCAAGCTTTAATCTTTTATAATATAAATTTATTGTAAACTGCCCAGAGTCACGGGATAGCAAGATGGATGGTGAATAAATTTAATAAATAAATAAGTCACTAAATAATTAAATGTTAAAACTAGGCCCTATGATCCTAATGAACAGTAAGATAAGATTCATGTCTGTAACATCTTTTTTCCTACATCTCAAGAACTCTCTCTCTCCCTCCATCCCTCCCTCTCTCTTCCCCCTCCCCCTCTCTCCTTTTCCCTCTTTCTATAAATATAATGTGGGCAAACTAGAAATATAATTGAACTGAAGCAGTCACACAGATACATACACAATTTTCAAGATTTCAGGTTGCCCCAACTGTAAAAATATTTTCTTCAAAATATGCAACTGTTTTAATAATGATGCAGAAAAAATATTATATACAAAGAAACAAGACTTCATGTTTCTGATGTGAAAAGTAGGTCTTTGTGAATTACAGTGACTGGATCATAAATTTAAAAACCAAGAGAAATGGTAAGTTTCTGTAGTATGGAAATAGAAATTGAGCTCTATGAATTAAGGAACAAGCTTTTTATGCATAAAAGGAATTCTCAGTATACCTGGGGCTTAGAAAAAGTTAACCTTGATATGGCATGCACTCAGGCCCAAGAATACAATGCAAATTTAAAAGGTATATTATGAGCACATTTTCTAAATTTTCTCCAAAGGATGCCCATTTTGCATTGGATCAAAAAAGGCAGGTCATGCTTTCCAGTAGCATCAACTTTCCCTGCAATGATGTAGCCTTCACAATAGCTGCTTTTGTCAAGACCAATGGCGCCTAAGTGCATGTCCAAAAAAATTTGGAGATTATCAAAAGCATTTTAAACTACGGGTTTTCCTAGTAAAGGAAAGCAGGATTTAAGCATGCAGAAATGAACAGAATAAACAAGAAGATCAGAAAGGGGGAAGGTTAAGAGTTTAAAAAAATGAAGAGAATAACAAGCCCATTCCACTCAGAGGTACATCGACTAGCCAGCAAGAAAGAGGAGGGGTGGTCCTTAGAAGCTCTAGTGCCTACAGGTACTCACCAAGTGGAGGAAAGCCCCGAGCAGGGCTTGTATCTCGGCTGCTCTCACGGCTGGTATCGCGGCTGCACCCCTGACTCACGCTGGGTCGGGGGATACGGCTGCTCCGTGCTAGCATGCAGCATGGAGAGTTTCAGAGAAGGTGAACACAAGTTTAACGAAGATACAACGCTCAGACAATAAATTAACAGTTTTGGTCATTACTGACATTAGTAAATATCCCGGACAGCCGCCAATCTGATTTGTTATGTATAAACTGTGATACATGCTAAACTTGCCCAAGAACATCTCAGATGTTCTGACCCTCCTGAGACCCTTGTTCTATTTATAACAGGCCAGAAAAACTTATTTGGGAAAACAGAGTTACAATAATATCAGAGTTATTTAGATTCCACTTAAGAGAGGAGAGAGGGAAGGAGGAGAGAGAAAATATGAGGAAAGAAAAGTTGACTCTGTTTTAGAGGGATAAATAAATGATTCTAATGGGGAATGAGCAATGCAAATCTAACACATTTATGTAATTTTTATATAAACTCATCATAATAATTACATGACAAAGGAAATAAATAGGATATTTAACTCTGCAGAATCTCAAAACCAACATACTTTTTGTATTCAACTTATTTTATATTCTTCTTTGGTTCATAGTGTTATAAATTATTCTTCTCTATCACAGTCATAATTGGGTCTACCCTTAGAGGTTCTCTGTCTAAGAAAGACAGTCAAAACCAGGTTCAGGGAGTCAACGTTTAAAAATGCATGTTGAATTTTCCCATAAAAATTACTGATCCATATAAGCACATACACTCTCCTACTCCTTCCTATATTTCTCCTGCCCATTGACAAAAATTTTGGATTGCAGACTCCTCAAGGCATGAATCCACTCTAGATTTGTTCAATAGACTATAATGATGGCAAATACATAAATATTAAAAATTAAAAGAATGGCATTTTAAAAAGCCATAACTCTGGAAAAGAGATATAATCTTTCAGGCAGCTCTTGTTCTGAAATAATGATGAATACTCCTAGTGTGCTTTTGTGTTCCTGCCTGAAAACAATTATATATGATCGTATGAAACTTTTCAATAAGAATGAGAAATATGGTCTAAATAGTGTACAAACTGTTGTTTAATTCACTTTCATAAATCTGTCCCATTAATTACTTCACCCATTAATGAACCAATCATCTAAAAGCTGAAGCTGCATGATAATTGGCAAATGAAAAATCAATTGACTGCACTATTAACTTCTTAGAACTCTAACAGAGATGGGACAGCATTTGTCATAATGCTGTCATAATGTTGAATATGGAAGTGGAAATAAAATAAGAAATGCACAAAGTTCTATCTGTTTGTGCTTGGGAAAAAGTATAAGTTTGTGAGTGTGGAGTAGAAAATGTTTCAATCAGGCCATGTTATTCAATGGTCTATGTGCTCCTCCATGACCTGCCGGTGGTGATCAGCAACATATCACTGAGATATGGCTGGGCAAGAACTGAGGAATATATCTATTCAAAATCTAAGCAACTAGCTTACTTGCTTTGATTCCAAGGCAGAATAGGGCAGGCAGTGTTAACATTCCACAAGTACCGTGTGGTGACCAGGCCTACTGTTCCCCATATGGTGGGAAGAAAGGTCCTAACAGTGAAGTTGGAAACCATGGACAAACAATTTTTTTCTGGTATGATACCCCCCCTCTTATTTCTCAGCCAATTTCCTCTCAAAGTTTTTGTCCTTTACTAGTGATTTCTTGTATACTTTTTTAACTTCCATGTTGTAGGGTTTTAATATCATGAGCTGCCGGGTTTTGATGACTAGACCACATATACGTTATTACAATAAAGAAAGAAATGTTTCTACATAGGGTTCCGGGTTTATTTTGGTTAACTGTAAAAAGGCAACATGCTTGAAGTATATAGCTTATTTGTTCTTGACTTGTTTCTCTCTTCATGCAGATAGAAAAAATTAACTACCAGTAGGTAGGAACAATACAGCATGCTATCTGGGTCTGAGGTCCTCCTGCTTTACTGCTACCAAATCAACCAAGTTAGTAAAACAGTTCCAAATAATGTTTCCATTCACAGTTTTGATCCCCCTGGAAACAAGAGATCACTTTCCAACTTCAAGCACCAAAATAAGCTATCCTTTGTTACTTGATATTACTTGATCACATGTACGGAGGCAAAAAAGCTGCCTGTTCACAATAGATAAAGATAAGCCTGGAATGCCAATCTATGTTACAAATGAACACACATTTATGAATTATGCATGGAAAATATGAGCAGTGTAAGAGCAGAAGTGTCTCTCCCAGAGATGGCTCTAGGTTAACCATTACAAGTAAATATAAATGTAAATTAAAATGCTTTTTAGAAAAGATGGTCTACAGGACAGAATATATTTATTTTCATTTGAGTGGTACAACTGCTTATAATTTTTTTAAAAAAAATATTTAAAAAATTATTAAATTGTCCTTTAAAAAAGTCCTTAACCTGGCTAATAAGCTCTGCTCCCATATTAATTAAAGAGGAGGGGAGAATCTCAGTATTTAAATATGTATACTTCCTGTTGCAAGTATTTTTTTTCTTTCCACATAAAATGTTTAGCTCAAAAAAGCAGCACAACATGTTTCAGAGTCACATGTTAATTAAAGATCTTCTAGTTCACTAAAAATACAGTTTTCCTGGGTCAATCATTATGTTTTAAGAGTACTGTGAGAAACTTAGAGGTTATTCAATAGAAATATATATATTGCCTACATGGTTAAGATTTCATTTGAGACCTTTCGTGCTATTTGGACAAGAATTAATTATTAAAAGTAAACAATATATTTATTTCTTGCCATAGTCTTAAATCCAGTGAAATCATTAGTTATTCACAGAGTTTGGATCATATAAAATTATTATTATAGGGGATGTTGTGCCATAAAGGGTGAAAACTCTTTTGAAAACCACAAAATGGTGAATGACCTCACTGGCCACAATTTGGTGCTATGTCCATTGATCCTTTTCTGAAGCGTATCTATGATTTAATTGTCTTATTTTCTCTTCCATGCATTCTGCCATGCTTATTTGTGCAAATGTCTGTGAGATTATTCTCATTTTCCTTCTCTGATGCAAGCTTCAAAGCCCTTTTCTTCTCACATTTCCCCCCTCCTTTTTTTTTTGCGTGCCTTTTCACACCTTTTCGTTGTTGAAACTGAGAGAACAGATTTTAAAGCTGCTACATTTAAACCTGTCGTGTTGTTCATCGGAAGGCCCCAGTTCCAAATCTGAATTGGCATATCTCAAAATTGGCATTTTCTAATTTCAACCTCTGAAATAAGATTAGAGCGTCTAATCTACCATTTTATATTAATAATGTGTAGTTGGACATTTGTGCATAATTAATATATCTGATGACAGAACAGTTCTTCAGGTTCAGTCACATATCTATAGTAGTACTAACAAGTTCATTAGAAAATAACCCTACATATAAAGTTTAGTATTTAACCTAAAAGCGATAGGTGCAATTTTTGACCAGAGAAAACAACAACAGAGCAGTATCTCTAAAAGTCAAAGGGAGGGTTAAAGGAGGAGAACCTTGTATTATACCTGTAAGACAATACATTTGGTATCATCAAATGGCACTGAACCATGCCAAGTGAAAATGGAAATAAAATATATCTGAAGGAAGAACTGTTTTCTAATTAAAACAATAAGTTGTTTAATTAGAAAGCAATTCCTTTCTAATTAAAACAATAAGCATAAACAATTTATGCTAACCCCACTGGCAACTTTATCTGCTCTCTTGGCCTATTGTGTTATTAACAAACTCAGCAGAAAACCATAACTATGAAACCATTATAGCAAAACTGTAATTTATTTCAGGAATTCTTTTGGCCAATCAGCATGAGAAAAGAAATCAGCCTCTTGGCTCTATATTGCAGCCAAGAAAACTCTTACCTAGAGCTATCCTGCTAGGGCTGGTCTCTCGGCTGCAGCCCTGGCTTCGAGGGACTTTACTGCGTTTGTCAGTAGATGAGGATGGTGTTGGCACTGGGTGTCCTCTGGTTGTTCCACTGCTAAGCCCACCATATGCACTTCCCAACAGCTTGCCAGGAGAGCTGGATCGACTACCAGCTACAAAATAAATAAATAAATAGGTAAATACTCTTAAGTCTTCAGAACATTTCAAACCATTAAATTTAGTAAACATGTTTTTAAAAAATCAGTTTAATTAATAGTAAATTAAAAATAAAACAGGATACAGAAATTCTTTAAGATGATGATATGTTTAAAAAGGGGGTTAACAACATAAATTAACAATAAGAAACGTTGATGATGAATGAATGAATGAATGAATGAATGAATAGAAACACAACCTTGGATGATACTACTCACCTTAAAAATGATCAAAAAGGGTCAGCCATACCAACAAGCTATATTTTACACAGAAGCAACTGATGAACTCATTTGCACGGACACTCTCTCTCACATGCACACACATACACACAATTTCTCTGTCCCATTGTTTGTTCTTTCTCGTGCATCTTGCAAGAAAACCTTTTTGAAATTTTCTTTTATTTTCCAAACACAACACTGACTGAGCAATTGCCAAAAAAAAAAAAAAAATAGGCATTCAAATCCAAGAAATTATGCAAGTGATAGTGAAGTCACCCAGCAGAATTTTTCCTTTTGTCACAAGACAATCTGTGTTGTAAAAACCTACCTTTGAAATTCTCTAGTTTCAAAAATAGCATGTCAGGCTTGTCCCTGCTGCTGTCAATTTACAACATCTCCATAAACATTTGAAGACATCTTTAAATCCTTTTTCCGTTGTTCAAATTTACAATCCTAACATCCTGTTACCTAGGAGTGAGTCCCACTGCTCACTGAATGTGCACACGGGTACTTTGTCTAAGTACATCATACATATATCTAAACTTTTTCCTAGCTAAACAAGGCGAAGCCGTCGCGGAGAAGAAAGAAACACCCCCGACGCTTCGTAGGCGAAGAGTCGGTTTCCCGCCTCACAGCTGACGCGCGCTGTAATGGCGGCGGCGTTGGCGGCAGCGGCGCTGAAGGCGGCAAGTCGGAACGGCTTGCCCTAACTCCTGGCGAATCCGTTAGCCCGAAAAAAACCTGCCGTGAGGGAAGGGGGCGAAGCAGGAGATGGCTGCTGCAAGGCCAAAGGATCCACGCCTCCTAGCCGAAAATCGCTAAGGGGGCGGCAGAAACGGCGGCTCCGTATTCACGTTTTTTTAGGAGAGACAAAGCTCTCCCTTACTCACGGGGGTCTGTGAGGCTTCCAACCAGCAGGCGGATCGATGTCAGCTGCTCCGCTCGCTGAGGGCTCGTGCTAAACGGTGGTAGTGTTAGCGGCGGCGTTTCCAGCCTAAACTGAAGCGGCCAGCACGCTCAGACCCAGGCACCAGGCAAGTAGTGAGGTAATCAATAAGAGAAAGGAGTGAGGATTGAGAGACTCAGGAATAAGTCTGGTCAGAACCACTGAGTCGAATAAACTGGCAGCAATGGAGACCTGAGGGGGCGTGGCCAAAGCAATTCGACTCAGTGATTGGCCAGACCAACTGGATCATCCCACTCCTGACCCACCACGCATCCTCTGGGAGAATACTAGACTTTCAGACATTGAATCAGTTAAAAACAATAGCATGAGAGACAGTACAGATATGTAAACAGTGTGAAAAACAAAAAGGTGTTTCTTACCACCTGCAGGGTTAGCTGATCTGGATCCTGGATTATGACAGCAGACGAAAGGACAGGCAGAAAGTGAAGCAGAGAAAGCGAGACAATACAGAGTTCAAGAAGCATTGTTATTTGCATACAAACTCCTTTTTGACAAGCACATCACTGCTCACATTTTATTATGGATTAGTGTGTGGCAAGACGGTTCATGAAAACATTTCTGCCAAGTAGTAAATAACTATTTAGAGTAGAATGGACTGTAATTCTAGCTTTATGCCTGATGAGGCTGGTGGGGCAGGGGACAAACAGATAACATTACTATCCTGGAACAGCAATTCTACAAATGCAATGTTGCAGAATAGGCAAGGATATCACAGAAAAACAAGACAAATATTACAAAGATTGTGCTTATAAAGCAGAATGACCAGATAGTGTGGAGGTTAGAAACAAAACAAAACAAAACAAAACAAAACAAGGACCAGTCACCTTAAATCTAGCATTCTATCTATTAAAGAGTTCCAGTTTCTGGCTATGATTTATTACTTTATTTTTTAAAGACAAAATAAGCATCAGAATTGTTACTCACTAGCAACCATTTCAGTTGGCACAAATAGCATACCTAGGCACACACGCAGAGCAATCAATAATGCTAAAAATTTTGAATGTCAGTTTGTGGACTACGGCACGTAACATTTGGGGATTGAGAAAACAAGTTCATCGGTTCTAACAACAAAGCCAGCCCTACCAAGCGTTTTAATCTTTTGCTACAGTGTATTGCAGAAAAAAGTGAAATATTTAATGTGTATTAAATGTAATGTGTAAGGTTCAGCATTTTTATTTGCGTTTAAAGCAAGAATATGGAGTGCTGAAAGTGGAAGTGAGAGATGGGAAGAATTTTTGACTGGCTTCATTTCAAAATATTGTTCATGATTTTGCAGTTTTAGCAACATCTAAAAACAGTTTATCTGACTCAAACCATTTAATATGTGAAATGGCCCTCAGTTTAGAAGCAAATGAAAAATATTAGTCTCTTGATATTTTTTTTCCTTTCTCTTGCAATTCCCAATCTAGATCTTTTTGTGCTTAGCCATCATGATGTTCCCTAAAGTAATGGCATATTGACAGCATTTCTCCTTAAAACAGGAGAGAAAAAATATTTTATACTATTTTTAGGATTAGAATCACAAAATTTACAAAATATAGTTCCTTTATTCCTATACCTAAAATGTTAAGTGCTTTTAAAGTATTTGAAACACAGAAGACTTTACTCAATAGCATGACATGATTTTTTGAAGGCCTACAGATTACTTCTGTTTGAAAACCTAACACAGGAAAAATTCAGACATTTCTCTGTGGTGACAAAGATTGAAAATCAATTCTGTTAAATAGAATACTAACATTCTCCCTTTCTGTGTGCGTGTGTGCGTGCAGGTACTACAGTAGTCCTCAGCTTACAACCATTCATTTAATGATGGTTCAAAATTATGATGGCACTGAAAAAAGTGCCTTATGACCCATCCTTGAAGTTACAACTGTTCCAGCACCTCACAGTCACATGACTGCAATTTGGGTACTTGGCAACTGATTCACATTTATGCTAGTTGCAGCAGCTTGTGGTCATGTAATCATGATTTGCAACCTCAGCTAGCTTCCAACAAAGAAAGTCAATTAGGAAAGCCAAATTTGTTTAATGACCATGTAATTCACTTAACTATCATTTGATTCACTTAATGACCATGATAAAATTGGTTATAAAATCAGGGTTGGTCATGGGATGACTCACTTTAGGACTGTACTAATTTATGATGAAAATTCTGGTCTCAATTGTGGTCGTAAATCAAGGATTATCAATAGAAGTCTGCGTACGATGGGAAAAAAATCAGGGGGGAAAATTATCCACAACCAGTGGACATGTGTGTGTCATATAAATTAGCAGCCTTGCCACAGAATATACAGTTTTATACAGGCATTTACACTAAGCTGTTAAGCAGCAATTTTAGATGAATATCTTTAATGTTTACTACTCACATTTTTATAGATCTGAAGAGGTCATCTAACTTATTTACATTATATTTTATGTCCTTTCCTCAATAATTAGTGAACCCAT
Source organism: Ptyas mucosa (assembly GCA_012654045.1). Lineage (NCBI taxonomy): Eukaryota > Metazoa > Chordata > Lepidosauria > Squamata > Colubridae > Ptyas > Ptyas mucosa. The sequence continues at coordinate 3,600,631 of WNWU01000006.1, forward strand.
TGAGACAGACAGCGAATTCTGAATAGCATGAAGACTTTTTTTCCCCTTCTAATGGTCATTACGAATGAAAATCTTTCTGCAAATTCACCATCTATTCACAATTCACAAACAGGCCTTGAAACTGAGTGTCTATTCACCCCATGTTTGGGAAGACATACTGCCATGATGTAGGATAAATTTGTACAACAGATAAACATTGTACAACAGACAGACAGAGTGTACGTTTTGCCAAACAGTATGTAATTTTGGGGGTGTTGCTAGTTTCCCACTGTAATTTAACATATGAAACTTAGTTCCCCATATCTGCCATGTGCTGAAGAAAAAAATGAACGGGGAAAGAAAACTGTTTGCCACAGAGAGAGAAAAAAGATATTGGAAAGAAAACCAAGAAAACCACAGCTTGGTTTGAGTAGTAGTGACTTTCCAGCTGCTCTTATCTTTTACAACTAGATTAGCCAGAAGCTTGGGAAAAACTCAAAAAATAAACCAGAAATAAACCACCTGGTGTTATCAATGGTTACATTGACTACTCATAGTGAAAAGAAAACAAAATTAATAAAGCAAGTCATAGTTTCATATTATGCTTTGTTATCACTAAATTAGTCATATTTTATCTTAACTCAAATAAGGCACAAATTGGCAATATAATTCCTGTCTTAGACATCCAATGTGGTAGGAGGCAAGTCACTACCTCTGTATGCAGGAGTTCATGCTTATGTGAAACACTATTATTGACATCACTAACATGATTCTGAATGGCTCCATGTGGGGATGGAGTGCTTACAGAGACTCTGTCTATTACTTCCTGGATTCTTTGCCCCACCTGACATTTTACATTTAAAACTTTAAAAAAAAAAATTAAAAGAAATCAAAAAGAGGTGTGTTGCAAAATATAGTGCTGATCTCTAGTGTCTTCATTTCCAGACCATCCCATCTTTACAAACCAACGATTTATGGATTCCATAAACTGTCTTAAAAAATGAAAACAATAGGTGATTGCAGCCCAGTGCTTCCTTTTGCTCCCCCTCCACCCCATTTTCTTAAAGGAAGAATAGGTGAGAAGAGAAGAGGTGTTTGTAATGTAAGAAAATGTGAACAAGTAGCTGTGTGGGGAAAATAAATGAGTATTTCATAGGCATGCTTAGAGCAATGAATATCCTGAAGAGTTAAGTCCCAAATGTATTTTTTTTTAAAAAAACTGTGTATCATATCTAATTTGTCAGGACCTAACTATAGGAATTAACTTTTAAAACTGCATTTGAAGAATATTCATAGCACTGAATGGAAACACTGATGTATATGAAAATAAGATAGACAAGAAAAACAAACTTGAAAAAGACAGTGTCTCCTCCACAATAGCACACTAAATGGTTCCTTACGCTGGGACTGTGAAACTACTTTAGCCCGACTGCGGCCTCGAGTGTCAGCAGGTGTTGAAGTGATACTACTGGTGCTTCCAGAGCTTTGCCTCCTTGTGCGAATTCGACCTGAGGAAAGAAAAAAAGAACAGAAAAGTGACGGTTAAACTTTAATGTGATTGTGGTTAATATTTGCTTTCACTCACACCTCAGTTAATAGTTCTGCAATCTGACTAAAATGAGAAAATTGTAACAGGAGGCTGAAACTGGATTCCCCAAATTAGGAATCTGATGTTATTCCCTCATTTATATGCATTAATTAGAATGGAAGCTATCTACTTAGTGCAAAACATACCAATCACGAAAGCTGGGCATGGTTCTAAAATGATTCTGAAGAAGTAGATGGGAATTCGTACAAGCTCATTAAAACACTCCTATCTCCTTGACTTCTGAACAAATATGAAAAAAGACATGGCTGCCTCAATGAGTAGCAGAGAGACACTGTTTTCATATGACATCTAAAGAATATTTTCCAAACCAGTTTAGAATCATGCTCAACCTTACACATTATTTATCTTATTAATGCATTTGGAACTTCAGACTCACCCCACCAGGAAAGAATTATATAATAAAATAACTTTATTTTTAAAGCATACTGCAAACAAAAATCAATTTCCACCAGAACTAACAGGAAAAGGGGGGGGGGGAAGAAGTATAGTCCTATAACTTAATAATGCTTAAGTTATCAAGGCAAATACAAAACTAGAAGACAAAGTTGGGATTAAAGAGACAGAAATAGGTGTGAATGTAAAAAGGAAAGAACCACAGGAACATATGCTAAGAAGAAATGAATGGCAGTTTCTTCAAATTAATATTAAATAGGATTAAGCAACATGACTCTTATTTTAATGACGAGAAAAAGAGCTTCCTTTCCCTGCAGATCACATACTATTATTTATTATAATTAATTTATATGAATCTCTCTGGTGCTTCCACAGGCCTAATGTCACCCATCAGATACGTTTCCCAGTAAATCATTTTTGAGGGTATCATAATAAAGAGGTCCTATATATGTAGAGACTAATCAGAATTCCAGCTAACATGGAGAAAGACTAATGTGTAACATTTCTACCTGCATAAGGCCACTTCATATTGATACCAATTATGCAGCTACCAAGACCAGATTATAAGATTTTCCCTTATTTTTAGAAAAAGGTTCCTAAAGTCTTTTATTGGCTATCACTATCAGGAAATACAGTGGTGCTTAAAAGTTTGTGAACCCTTTTGAATGTTCAAATTTCTGCTATTACTTAAAACCACATGGAGCTTGGCCACACAATTAGATCTATTCCACAATAAAGTGGACATTACTTTTATGCAGGATACTATCCAATTCAATGCAATTCAATCCAGTCATGAATATATAACAAGGCAATTAAAAACATCAGTATAGTACAGTTATTTAATAAGCTGAAGTCTTGTCTTCTTTCAGGGACAGTCACATAAATTAAAAAATTTCTAGGAAGACTTTTTCCATTACATTTATACTTTTTTTTAGTACTCTTGACAATTATCTGTCTAAAACAGTTTGGAATTGGTGTTGTGAATGATATCATATTAATGATGTAAATTGGTTTAGGAAAGGACACGTATGATACTAAAAATGAAGAACAATAAAACATACTGGCCTATTTCCCCCTTCAGAGTCAAAAAAGTAACTTCAATTATTATATTAAAATAACGTCATTAGTTAGCCTGCTTATCCAAAAGAACTCTCTAGCATCCACTAACCTTTGTATAGAGTTGGATGCAAGCAAAAATACCACTCACAGCCTGATCTTGCAAAGTATTTATTTATTGTCAAATTCTGAGACATGCCTCAGATTTATTAGAAGTCGGAATTCAGATACTTAAACAAGTAAAAAACATAAAAGAAAAACTCATTTTATACTTTGAGGGTCAAATAGCTTTAACTAAGAGCCAAATATAAAAGGTGTAGAAGAATGCTTGAATTGTTAATAAAATGGTCCTTTGGAAAGTTGAAAAAAGGATAAAGTTAAGGCTGAGTTATGAATGGGCCTATGGAGGATAAGGGTAAGGAAAAAAATTATCAATCTCTAAGTTTTCTCATCCCCAAATTATTCTGCCTTATAATAGTTTAGATAGGATCTGTAGTAAGCTTTTATTACAGTGATTTTATCTGCATACTATTATCTAAACTGGATATGGCCTTTTTGTCTAAAAGAAAAGAGGGATAAAGAAGTAAAGAATACAATGTCCAATAATATTTTATCCAGTATAGTTTAATACTGGTATGTACCTCTAACTCTGTTACTCTCCGTTAAAATAATGGCCATGCTAACACGAATATTCTCTCAAGATTTACTCAGACCAGTCATCACCCACTTTTCTTTATCTCCCACAGTGTTATTTCAGATGCATACTGGTCCATTTTATTATGGTAATTATAGTTCAAAAAATCTCAACACCATGAACCATTAATTAGAAATCAGCACTACTTAAATCATGTCCAAATAGCTTGAAAAAAAACATTGAATGTATAAATAAAGTTAATATCTTTCAGTAGATAGGTCCCTTCAGTTGGATGCAACTGGTATTTACCTTGAACCTAGGTTTCCCAATTAGGAAAGGAATATGAAGTCATGTGTCTCTTTCCACTATCATTCTTATTGATTCCTTCTAGTCTCTATAACCAGATAAATGATCAGATTCTGAGCATAGGTTTTGGGAATCTATCTATAATTTGCAAATATCAATCTGAGTGGAGTAAAATAACCAGTTTTATTCCAAAAGGGTTTATATTAGTACCCATATATGAGTTTCAATATATTGCACACAAGTCCTTTTTGGATAGTTAAGTTCACAGCTATATGTTGGCCGATATAATAGGCTGCAGATTAAGAGATTTTAGCTTGCATAGCATTGCATTAACATGCTTGGGGAAAAACTGGCGCTTGATTGAACTTGTGGCACATTAATCAAAATATGCCAAAACTACCATTAGTAGGGAATGATGCATGTGGCATGGATGCAATTAATGATGATAACTCAGTCTATATATTTCTATCTTATCAGAAATTATTATGTAAAAGTCTTGATTGATTAAAGCCAGAATAGGCAATAGGGAAAACATGTGGGTCCCTTTGGTGATAACTATGATATGTGGAAGATTGTGATTTGGATTATACAAGAAGCCTAACACTAAACAATATGAAAAAAGCTGAATTAAAAATAATAAATTGTGTATTATGTGAAATTAAGAAAAAGCTAAAAATGTAATGGATCTGAATGAGGATGGTCTTATCTTAAGGAACAGGGTTGCTAAATACATGCCGTAAAGTGAAAGCATAAGTTTATGAACAAAAAGATTTAACTGTATGTCAGAATGTATGTCATCCAGAAAGTTGCTGGGTGTGGGGGAGGGGTGTATAAAAGCAGAAACCCATAGGAAGGTTACAGATACATATTATGTCCAATAGATGGGAATCGTGGAAGAATTAGGGATGAATTTTGTTTAAAACTCTGAAACCTTAAGAAGGAAGGCAATCTAAGGGAAAAATATGGGTAATTGTCAACTTACAACAGTTTGTTTAGTGACCGTTCAAAGTTACAACGGCACTGAAAAAGGGGATTTATGACCATTTTTCACATTTACAACTACTGCAGCATCCCCAAGGTCATGTGATCAAAATTAAGCTGCTTGGCAATTGACTTGTAGTTATGATGGTTGCAATGTCCTGGGGTCATGTGATCACCTTTTACAACCTTCTGATAAGCAAAATCAATGGGGAAGCCAGATTTACTTAACAACTGTGTTACTGATTTACTGTAACAACTTCATTGATTCACTTAACAACTGTGGCAAGAAAGGTCATTAAATGGAGCAAAACTCACTTAACAAATGTCTCACTTAGCAACATAAATTTTGGGCTCAATTGTGGTACTAGGTCAAGAATTACATGTATTGAACTAGGAGACATGAGTAGGGTGGTAATGAGATGAGATAATTCAGAAAAAGAGACTGAGCCATTTGGTGACCCAAGAATGAATCAGAATGGTGAGACTGTTTGGCAAATATTTCCTTAGAAAAGGACTATTTTTTTAAATATACAGTTTAAGAATACATTTCTATTAGTATGTACATACAACATAGGAATGAATAAGGAAACATAACTAATTTGATTATTTATGAAGAAACACAGAAAAATAAGTGAGAAATACAAGTGTAAGAGAGTTATACATGAGGGACAGACTATTATTTAATAATGTCTAAAGTGGATCTTGGGGAAGAACTTTACATGAAATATATGAAAGAAATAATGTAAAAATAGAACTATGGCCGGAAAAGGAAGTATGAGTTTTGTATGAAGAAAGTATTAGAAGATACACACGTAGACAATATCTCCCAATATAATTAAGAATAATGTAAAATATTTTACATTAAAATAAAGCAAATAAGAATAATGTAAAAACTTCTTGGAATAGAGTAATATAAAAATGTGTGCAGTTACTCTAATGGGAAGTATAAAAAAGCATGCTTAGCGGAATGATGAAATAATAAATGCCATGGAAGAGAAAAAAATGATTGTAAGAGAATGATTGCTCCAAAAAAAAAAAAAAAAGGATATGAGAAACCAACTGAATTGGGCATATACAGTGAAAATTCATGAACTGAAGGAAAGGTATTAGATTATGCATACAGAGAGAAAAAGATAAGATGCAAAAATTATCAAAGCAGCAAGGAAATGTTAAGATTATAGGAGATAGATAAAATACAGTACAATTTTGATGGAAAAAGATTATTTTAGAAGTAGCTGAAAAAAGTTCCACCAGAGTGAATGGAATTCAATATTAAAAATCATCGAAGGATTTATGAGTAAACCAAAGAAATTCTGGAAGAAATTCTAGAAGCAGTATTTTAAAGATCTGAATGTGAAATCATTACTGTATATGTTGTGTCCAAGAAAAAAAAGAATAATGAAAAGGAAAATAAACGATTCACTGATGCTGAAAAATGGTAAAGCTGCAGGTGAAAGACAGTGTAACTGGGAACATGTGTATGTTTGGTTTATGGCATGGTTGTGCAACTTGATTCTTCTTTATTCAAAGGGAAGCATAACAAGAATAAAATCATCAGGGAATGCGTTGAAGATCATTCTGATTGAAAACATACAGAAAGAAAATTTGATAAGTGCAGTGTGGCTTTATTGTTGAGCAATACTGTGCAGATCGGATTTTTGTTCTTTAGCAAGTCACTAGGAAAAAGGGGAGGGGGGAGACTGTGTATTTGTGGTTTTAGATAAAGTTTTATTTATTTATCCAATTTTGAGGCTGCCTGACTCCATAGCAACTCTGGGCAGCTTACAAGTAAAAAAAGATATGTATAAAAAGAAATAATTCTCAACCGGAAGATAAAATTAATGCCAGCTCTAATCTAGTGGATTACACTAAGAAATAGATACCATACAAATCTAAAACTACTTTTATTAGAGCAGCTATAGTTACAGAATATTGCAGATCTAAATGTGCTATGGTTCCTCCTTTTATTTTCACAATAATTGGGGATGGGGTGGGAAGACTGTCTGATACATTTTCATAAACTACTTTCTTAGCCTATGCTCAAATTTATCTGACTGTTGCCTTGGTAATAGATCATCCCTCTGTCCTTCAAGGCCATCTTTTTTATTTACTATGATTAATAGCACTGAATTATGGAATGCTTTGTATGAATATACAGAGAAGGTTAATTGCTAAATGCCATAAGAGTAATATATGATGGAAGCAAAGCACATATAAGAATAAATGGAATAGTAGATGAATGGTTCCACACTAGATGACAAAGATGTGTGATATCTCCTTTATTGTTAATTTTGTTTCCAAATTCTACTGTATATTTGTATAAAGAACGTTTAGGATGACATTTGAGATGTGTTGGTTGGAGACATGAAGGTGTGTATGGTTTCATATGGAGACAATATTGTGCTGAAAATCCCATTGATCTGTAGTAAATGTTGGACTATTCAATGAAACAACTATGGATCTGAAGATTAAGCGCCTGTGAATTTTTGGTGCTTGCGAACCCTTTCGGAATATGACTCAAAATTATTTGTTCTTCACATTAAGTCCTAAAATTAGATAAAGGGAATCCAATTAAACAAATGAGACAAAAATATCCTACTTATTCATTTATTCATTGAAGAAAATAATCCAAAGCTACTTATTTTTAATGGGGCAAAAATTTGTGAACCTTTGTCTTCAGTAACTGGGATGATCCCCTTGAACAGGAAGAGTTGTTGATGTTCACCAGTTGGAAAAATTACAAAATTATTTCCAAAGAGTTTGGACTCTACCAATTCACTATTAGGTAGACCGATAATGAAGGCAATTCAACACTATTGTCTACCACCCCCACCCCACCCCCACAGAGGAGTAATCAATGTACTATTCCAGGAGGAGTATTCCTTTTGACTCATTTGTATAATTGGGTTTTCTTTATTTACTTTTAGATAAAGTAAATAAAGATGTTTCAGGTCATATTTATATAGAAATATTGAAAATTCCAAAAGGGGCACAAGCATTATTATAGTTAAGAACAAACAGGTGCTAAGTGAACATTGACTGAATATACTAGAAATGAGAGTGATCAGTATACAGAAAAATACACTGAGATGAAGGCAAATAAAGATTAAATTGCCAAACAAATAAATGAGTGAGAAAGTTGATAAGATCCTCAAAAGAAACAGGAAAAAAATTCAAAAAGCAAAATATGATATATAAACTAGTGTATGGACATGATGGAACAAATGTGATTTGCAAGGATAGATAATAAAGATGAAGTGTAATGTTTGATGTAAACGAGATATTTTTTTTAACCTCATGCTTTAATTCCCTTGTCTTACTATATCTTATTCTCTTCTGCACTTAACATAAAGTTATTTACTCCAAAAAGGAGTAATGTAATGAGTGTGTATGTCTGTATATAGGCATGATATAAATACAGTACAGCAGTGGTCCCCAATTTTTTGGCTTGGTGGATTGGCAGAGGTGGTGGCAGTGACGGGGGGAGAGGGAATGGTTGTGTGCGTGCACAGCTTTCACAAAAGCAGCTTTCCGTGCATATTCATGCACTCACCCACACTTCCATGGTTCTCAATGGGCTGTGGCCTTGTACTGGGCCATGGACTGGAGATTGGGGACCTCTGCAGTATAGTACTGATGAAATTGGTTAGGGAGGGATGAGAATGAATTGTGCAGGAATAAATCTGAATACTCCATTTCCAATTTCTAAACAAAAATAATAATTCCGGCTGAATAATTTCTCAGTTTGAAAAACCCGAGTTTAGCGCAGCAATGGCCAAGAACCATAATGAAAACAAAGCCATCTATTTATGACAAAAGTTACTATTTCTGCACCACCAATAAGAGAACTGGAAAAAGTCTCTGGCCAATAAATTTAAATATCTTTTAACATTCTGCACTGAGTACTTTTCTTATAGAAATAAAAAGTTCATCATATTCATTTCTCTACCCCAGATATTCATTGTTACATTATCTGGTTTATAAATTTAAATCTGAGTAAAAATATATGTGAGATACAAATTTCTTGTTTTATATTTAACGGTATAGTGAATAACATTCATGAATGACTTAAGAGTTACATACTGTTCAAATATGTCTAATAAACATATTGGGGAGGGGGGACATATTGTATAATTGATTATCTTGTTTTCTCGCTCTTTATCTTTCTTATTCTTAATTTGTTGTTTGTTTATTATTCTTTGTATATTATTCTTTGTTATATTGTGAGCGCCCAGAGAGTCTGGAGTCAGATGTTGCCTAAATTGAATAAATTAAATTAAGTTGTGCCTAGGAGTTAGAAGAAAGAGACAATAAAGGGCATACAATAGTTCCAACATGAGGAAAGAGTCAAAACACCATGCAAGAGTCATGCAAGAGGTACCAGCAGACACGGATGAAAACCAGGGAGCACTTGGGTGATAACAGAGACCTGGTAAAGTTGGAGACAGACCTGTTATACAGACAGCTTACCCTCAGCTTTACTGGTAGTACCATCTTTAAGCAAATTAGAAGAATAAGGAGAGTGATAAGAGGGAATAGTTAGTAATATCAGCAAAAGTGGGCAGGGTGTCTTTAGTATCACAAATGAGGGGACAATCACATCAGTCAAACAAAGTAAAATAAATTAGTTAATAGAGCAGAACCACAAAAAGATTTCCTTCGCCTATTTTCTTGTTTTCACACAAGGTACATTCTGATGCATTTCTTCTAGAATTATAAATGCTACTTAGCAGACCCTGTAAACTATAAATAAGTATTCATTCTTCTACTAATTTAGCAGATATCTCTTCACCACAGACCAAATCGTAACAGCAGCTCCAGTTGACTAAAAATGACCACATAATGCACTGTTAATATAAGCAGCTAACATAATCACTCTTTTACTGTATTAATGCTGCTGCACAGAGTATTTAATGCTCAAGTATGAGTAGGTCTGAACAAGAAACAAACAACTCCTAAATTAGTCCTGCTTTCTGTTCGTTTGTGCATTTTTCTTCATGTATTTTGTTACCATGAATACAAATTTATGGAAACACTGGAGGGGCTGCTTAAGAAAATGCAGGTGTCGAAGCTTCCAATGCTACTGTGGTATCAGAATAAAATATCACCCAGGCATCTTACATACCTGAACACTGAGAAACAAAACTAGTCATTAGAGATATCTACAGGACAGAAGGTTTTCATCAAAACGACAAAAGCAGCTTCGTGTTATAAGCTCTGCCCTTTTCATGTGTGCGTGCAAGATGACAACACAAGTTAACAAAAATAGCACTTGCAACATGAGAATGTTTTGGTTACTTGTCCCCCCATTTCCCCGTGGATGCTTCTGCCAATCAGTCACAATTTTAAACTTTAGGGGACTAGCATCCATTTTCTGTGATATCAAGGATCTATCTAAATATTTTAAAAGTATTCTGGTTATCACAAGATAGGGTAAGTAATTTCAAAATATCAAATAGGCAAAAGACAAAGAAAATGGGCACAGTCAAGACCCAGTTTAGATTCCCAGATCAGAAGATTATGAATTGTGGGCAGGTTAAATATGGCAGGTTAAATCTATCAAAATTTTTGTGAAATTAGGGTATTTCACTGAAAAATCCTGACTTGTGTATACTTTTCTATTAATTAAAAAGGTTTCTTATACATTTTATTAGTAGAAGCTCTCCCTTAGGAAAGTAAATTTTTGTGGATTTTATCTGAATATCTGCATAACCATATGTGTTCAGTTTCAGGTAGACAGTTGGGAATAGCAATAGCACTTAGACTTTACAGCCTTCTCTAAGCCGTTTACAGAGTCAGCATATTGCCCCCAACTATCTGGGTCCTCATTTTACTGATTTCGGAAGGATGGAAGGCTGAGTCAACCTTGAGCCAGTGAGAATCAAACTGCCGAATTGTAGACAGCCAGCAATCAGCAGAAATAGCTTGCAGTACTGCATTTTAACACTGCGCCACCATGGCTCATAATAACTCCAAGGATAGACAATTGGGTCCTGTAGAAGGTGGTTCTTCTGTCCAGGTGACGCTGAAATCAAAATGCTGCCTAAGTAGAGAAACAAAATCTGTAGATGAGCCACTGGTGTTACTAATCTCATGTGGTGCTTGAATTAACTAGATTAACTAGTTATCATAGCAGTACTTCAGTTTCTTTTTTAATCAGGTGATGAAAGTAAGCTTCTTCTAGATATGCAGATATGCAGAGACTACCAAATACTGCATATTGATTATCAACAAAACTGACCTTAGTATTTCTCTTTTGAAACACCTTTCTCCTAGGTACTCTGTGAGCAACCTCAGATCTAGTGTAACCCTTATGCCTCCATTTACTTTCGAAAATAAATTCCAGATTTGTGGAATTTTACACTTGTTCTGTTGCACTGATTTACAGAAGATACTGGTAGTCTTAAGAAAATCCTGATACCTTGACACTGTTAAATGGTGATGCTTCTTCCCTATCATATAAATGAATTCTAGTATTCAATAGCTGATGTTTTCTTCTGACCTCTGGTTTTTTTGGAAGAGCACTAAGTAGAGAATGGATTTAACCCAGGCCCTGAATTTTTACACTATCTAGATCTGGTTACTCCTTGAGACCATCTGAGCAGATTAGGCAAAACAATAGTAACATCTATACTTTTAAATTTATCCTTTCCTGAATTAGGAAACCCTTTTATTTTTTGTTTCTACTAAGACAATATCAACAGTTTTCTTAAAGAGATTTTTTATTATAAGCTTCCCTACCTCCAAAATTTTAGGATTAGACGATATTTTAAATTATTATGAAAAGCTCTGTCTAACATAGTTTCTCTCTTTAAAAATGGCACTTGTGGCATTTATTTTTCTGGCCTTTTTTCTAAGAGAAATTCTCAGGGGAGGGGAAATTTGGAAATCTGTGAGAATTGGAAAGAGAATGAATTTGGAAGGACCACAGGAACAATTCCTAGATTTGTAAACTCCTTTCTCCTTTCTTACTCTTGTTGGAATCAGAACCTCTTCTCTCCTTTCTTTTGCACTTTTTTACCAGGGATGAGAGAGGCATATGAACCTGCTCCATTTTCTTTGCTGCAGAATGTTCACGGCCTCAGAAATCTTTTAAGCTATTAATTCACACCCCAAACATGACCCACTTTTGTTGGGAAAATCAGGCCCTGGAGAAGATCAGTCTGAGAGGCAGGATAATTCTTCCCCTTAGAGTTGTTATTGAAGATTAGACTCTGCCTGTTTTCTCCACAAGAAGGCACCGCCCATAGAGGCAGAATATCACCTGGGGGGGGGGGGGGTCTCAGGAGAATAATCTATTTGTGCTGAAAATAGCTTTGTATGGTATCTCAAATTTCAGTAAACCTAGGCTATAGTTTTTCATGCTGATACAACTCATATTTAGAAAATGCCAGTGGTGGAAGAGGCACCATTGCTACATACTGCAATGATGTCTCATAAATCATTAGTGGTATTCAAACACCATGTTGTCACTGATATAATGACCAAGCTGTAAGAACAGCTTCTTACAAAATTAGTTATTGTCTTTTAATTAAATTAAGACTTTGTTAATGTCAGACATTAATAGAAATTGTTATCAATGAGGTGGCCATAAACAATAAGCAATACAAATGTGTTGTTGAGTTATATTCGCTTGAATCTATTTGCTTTTTGTAATACATATTTTTATTCTTGGATTAGACGGTGAGTTCAAATGAACTTTTTTCTGAAAATGGCAGGATAGGATATTTCCCATTTTATGCCTACTGCAGTTTTTTAACAAAAGTTTACTTCGGATTATGATGTTCTTGAATTATTAAAGAATTCTGAAGTCTTGCTAGGGAATTCTAATAAACACCATCAGAAATACCTTTTCCCTCAAAATTCATTGGTTGCTTTAGAAAAGTAAATTAGTTAACTAAAAGTTATTAAACAATGTTTACTGCATTTGTTCCACATACTATACACCATCTGATGTGACATATAGAACAAAACTTTCATTTTGGATTATTGCACTGGGTGACCCCCAACCACTGAGGCTTGTAAACCCTGATTTATGGATGCAGTGCAATATGTGGGCTTAGCCCAGAAATGCTTTTCAAACCATATTCCTTTTTAAAACTACATTTCTTATAACAAAATTTCCCTCCTACTCCTGATGTCCTGATTATCTGTGTATCTTCTTTGTAAAAACCAAAGTACACCTACCAAGAGATGCATATGAGCCTGGAGGCAGGGCTGCAGCAGAACTGAAGGGGGAATCTGAACCAGAAGATGTTACTTTGGATTTGGCACTGGCTGCTGCATTCACATCAATGTCACTGCGAGAACGCTGGAGAGACCCTGATGTTGACGCAGATTTCACACTAACTGCAGAAGCTTTAAGGAAGGAGAAAAAACAGAGTTATAGATAAATCTATCCCAGGAGTCTCTTACCATGATCTCTTCAGAATATTCTTTCAATTCATTCTGAATGAAGAGGAAATATTCTCAATTTATGTTTAAGCACATAAACATTTAAGCTTAATAAAAATGTAATTTCAAAACAATAAATTCTGGTTAAGACTTGTAAATGCTATCACAGGCCTTTCCAAAATCCATCATATTCCAACATCATCTTTCAACAATTTGGAAACTCACAACACCATCATAAATCCTCGGTTTACCACTGTAAAAATGTATTTTATTTAACAGACATACTATATTTAGGGCCCAAACAGACATTTTATACTTTTGCATAGCACAGTTTTTTCTCCACAGCAACATTATGAATTTATGGCAGGGCAAGACACTGACCTACTTCATGTCCCATATTTTGCTTGACAGGGCTATGCTCAGCACGTATTGGGATTTTTTATCTCAATTGGTTGCTATCAGATCTCCTCTGTTGTTTATGACTGTACTATCCAGCAAGCATTATGCAGGGATTAGTACAATCGTGCTGGACACGACTTTTCTAATCAAATGTGGCACTTATATCTTAAAATAACATTTGCCACACATATATTAAGAATATTTTGAGAATTCATATACACTTTCCATATCTGAGCTTAGAATTTGCTTTCAGTATTCTGTCACCATCGTCCATCATTACACACAAGAACGAAGTTTGCTTAAGAATAAAGTAATTCATATTTCAATATTTCTTCCCAGTGGTTTAAATTTAAAGTATTCAACCATTTTATATTTAGAACCATTCTGTCTTAGACCCCCAAATGTTAATTTATAAAAGTAATGTGCAAAACTAATATAGCAATATGAGTAAAAATTACTTATTTTGCAAGAAGGAGAAGCTTATTCTGCCTCACATCTGACCATTTCTTCTCCTGGCTTCTTACCTCGTGAAGTAGTGCTTCCAGTTGGGCTTCTTTTGGTAGACAATGGACGGCTAAAAAGGAATAGAATTAATGGATTTCATTTCAGAATGAATTTTATATTAACTATTAACTCCCTCTTTATCAACTTTGATGAATTATTCTATATTATTTGTATTTGTACTTTTCTACATTAATGCACTTTGAATTTTCCTACAAAAATGCTGTACAGAAACAAAAATAAATAAGGAAGCAAAAATCAGTTTTAGACTACATGTAAGAGTAAAATATTTAATTTTATATTCACGAAAATAACAATTCCCAAAAAGCAGAGGCTCTAATTTATAGATGAGGAAGGGATAACTTGAAGGTATTAAGTTCATCCAATAGCAATACATTAGTGGAAAGGAAGACTTACTTGAGACTCTCCTGGGAACTAGAAGAGGAGCGATCGGACTGAGGCAAAGACACTATGCTATCAGAATTCTTCAAATGAGACTGCAGGGCTTTCTGGTATGAGGATTCCAGTGAATTAAACAAATGTTCCGCTTCCCGACTAAAATGATTGTGGAAGCCCCAGTAACACCTGAAAATAAAAGTTTAAACTGATCATTGAACGGTATACTAGTGTGTCAGATTCTAACTGTTCAGAGAGCCCTAATAGATTTTAAGAAAAAAAAACTGGAAAACATAGCAGAGAAAATCAATTGTATAATTGTGACAAGCCTATTTATTTTCCCATATATTATTTGGGCTTCCGAACATTGTTTAAAAGAATTTAACATTTTGGTAGAAAAGTGACTGCAGAAACAGGAAAATTAAGTGTCAGTGCATTTCCTATTACAAAATAAACAAATAAAGAAGTGAGCACACTACAAGCTTAAATAAGCTTCCACTTCGCCATTAATTATCAATATTTTGAATGTAGAAATAGGTGGATTTCTCCACTATATTAAATTAAACCAAGTTCTAAATTCCAAAGTGGGAAGAGAATATCAAGAACCCTATATAATGCAAAAGCCTGAACTTTCAGGAGTATTAAGCAATGAAAAAGTTGAAATTAAGATTTTTCTTTCCAAATTACCACATTAATTTTCTGAACAAACCATATTAAACAGAGCCAAAACAATGACTAGCTTTATTTGGCTTATGCAGAAAAAAGTTCCAATGAGTCTGATGGAATTTACTCTGAAGTACCTCATTATTAAGCATAGCATGGTCCATTTCCTGAGTTCTTAATGGTCTGGTCCTGTTCTTTCCTTGGAACATCAGTTACTGGATAAATTTTCAACTGAACAGCATTATAAAGCCTATGATTATTGATGGACTGAACAATTAAAGCAAAAAGATGCCCACTTACTTTCTGGCTTTTATCCGTGCTTCGGAGTCAGCATCATGGATTCCTTTCTTGATGGTTTCAGCCAATACTGATACATGTCTGAAATTAGAACACATCACTATTTACCTTGTCAGAGGAAGGAGAGAAGAAACAGTCTTCCAACATTACATTTGGAATTCAAAGGACGTTTATCCGCTTGCCCAGAATTTGAAAGAACTGGATACACAATATCCTTTTGGAAGGTGTGGGTGTTTGTTTGTACCAGTGAGCTTTATTGCATTTCATTCTCTTTTATAAGAAATACCAAGAAACATTCCTTGGAGGTCATTCCTTTGTATGTGGAAACCACAGAAGCATGGAGACACTAAAGCACATTAAGATGCTGAACCCATACAAGAACATAATCAAATGACTATAAACCAAATGTTTAATCTATACAGAAGGGTTTCTGAAACACCAACTTGCTAAGCTTATGTGGGTCAAAAAAAACATTCACATATTCCAATTTGAGGGCACTCTCTGTAACTCCTTCCTTACACCCTGAATGCCTTTGCCTTTTGCCTACATAGAAACAATCACTATTTTTTTTCCAGTGGCCAGAGTAATATCTCTCAAGGGTTTTTAAGTAGAAAGGTAAGACAAACATTCTTTAAGTAGATACCTATACAAACAAAAAGGTTTATTTAAAATTTTACCAAAGAAAGTTTGTTTTAAAGAGACACCTTTAAAAATAAAAAGGTTAAAAAGGAGGAGTTTCCATCTCCTCTGCTCATCTTTCCTGCACTTGCATTTATTTAAGCATTTTACCCCATTCTTCGGCTTGAGAAATCTTCAAGAGCAGCTTACTAAAATCCAGAAAGACAAAAGAGAGCCTGCCCTCAGGCTGCAAAAGCTCAGATGTGGCCCGAATGAAGGGTGAAAGAAGGGCGAAACAAAGCAATCAAAATGGAAGCACTAATTGTGCAAGTCACATAGCAGTTCTTATATGGAGCAGTTGGGATGGAAACAGTTCAGACACTAGTCAGGCAAAAGAAACTGGTTTTCCTTCCCCGCCTCGCACACACACACACACACACACACACCCCACCCCCCGGGTAAAGCCAGACCTGTCTCTATTTATTGCTCTGTTGGAGTCAGAGGGAATGTCTGTCTGCCTTTGCAAGGGCAGGAGAGAAAGGAGCCACATTAAACTCATATTCCAGATCTCCTCAATTCCATGCGACAGAATCTACCCCCACCCCCCTCCCAATGCAGCCAGAGGAGCAGCATGTGACATATCATGATGTTTGTATCTTACCTTTCCAGGGAGTGTGTCTGCCATTCCTGCAAAAGTAAATCTAAAAATTCAAAACACCGCCTGAGAGAAAGGAAAAAAAGATAAAATTGTCATTAATATTGTTCCAGAGGCTATATCAATGACAACTTGCTTTTAACATCAAAGAAGTAGTTACACATGAAACAGTAATTTCAAAAGTATCTTGAAGAATCCTGTATTCAGGCTACTAAATAAAAACTTTAAATAAAATCATGTGCTTCTAGTCAGGTCTTAGGACATTGGCATGAGCAGAGGAGGAGGGGGTGTCAGATATGTTCAAATGATGGCTGTGATCGTGCAATTGAGGCACCACTCTTTTTTCTTTACGCCACATGACATACATAAAAGGGCTGAGGCTTCAATTATGCTGTCAAGGCCATCTTTTCATTTTATTTATTCTTAACCCGCCACCCACCAGTCCCCCTCGGGATTTTGCAAAATTTCTGAGTAATGTTAAGTTTCATGGCTGTAGGCAGGAACTGCAGTATTCTGTGCATCGGCATTTTACAGGTAGCCTCAACTTGTGTCAGACTTGGGACCACAATGTTCATTGCTAAGCAGTCTGGTCATCAACCATGACCGCGTCATTTAATGATGGCAATCCCTTGCAATCACGATCGTCATCCTAACCAAATCCCATGGCATTAGGTGAAGCAACTTCCAAGGCCAGCAGGCAGGCAAGCAGCTGCTCCTGAGTGGGAATCAGAGGAAGGGGTGCAGGGGTAGAGGATGGTGCTGGGGGTGCCTAAGAGATGGGGCATAGGTTGAAGAAGATGAGCGATGGTAGAAGGGAGGTATGGTGAGGGTCAGGGAGGGTGTGCAGGGGTGCACAAGCGGCCAATGCAAGACAAACAGAGGGGTGGGAGGTGTGCAGTTGGGAGAAACTTAACCCAGTGATTTTCTATCTTCCCTGCCAGCTTTTCAACTAACTTTTTGGGGAAGTAAGGAAGGAAAATTGCAAATAGCATTCACATAATTGTGGGGCATTGCAACTGGCTGTCAAGTATCCAGATTGCAATCGCATGACTGCAGGGACTTTGGGATAGCTGGAACTCCAAGGCTGGTCATAACCACTATTTATTCAGCTCCACTGTAAGTTCAGACACTTAATAAATGGTCATATATGAAGGAATGCCTGTATTAAATTATTGTCTTAATTCCAGAAGCTCTTTGTAATTGCTCAGACATCTTTTTTTTTTATCTTGTTACTCTTTTTAATCTTCATTGCTTTCAGGGATTCCAACAGGATTTTTTTTTTCATTGTAATTTCTGTTTAGTTACAATTCAAGATTTCTCAAGAGGTAATCACAATTGATCATGGTTATTGCTCGATTTTTTATTGTGCAGTCATTTACTAAAAGACCAATGAGGACTGAATTCCTTTTTTCACAAAGAATTTAGTTTGTCTGTAAGTAAATTTTATATTTAAGTAAACCAGGCTCTGTTTCCTGGTAAGTATTTACTTATAAATATGTAGTTGCCTTTTAAAAAATGTTTTGAAGTGCATTGACTGAATGAGAGGTGACAGCAGATATCATAACACACAGTTCTGGAATTTTAGTCTGGAGCTAAATATTTCTAATGCTACAAAACCCGGCATTTTCTACTTTAATGTGCTTTTTGATACAAAGTTGTTGCAAACTTAGGTGACAAAGAATAACAACTAGCAGGTTTTACTCCATCCCCCAAGAACACCCTGAATCAGTTGGGCAAGCATCTAAAAATTCCACAAATGTCCTGGACAATTCAGTGCTCAGTAAGGAACCAAAACGTATAACAAATGAAATTAGACCTATTTTAGGGTAAAAGCAGATGATGCACCAAAACAACCCCAGTAGGAAGTCTAAGAACTGCAAAACAACAGTAAATAGGATATGACTATTCATCTAAGCAGATTAATTTCAGGGACAAGTGCACATAGTAGCATTATTCTTGGAAATTATCTAGTGCTGCATGCATAGTTTTTCTGGGGGGAAAAGGCCTCTGGCCAACAGCCAACTTTGTTCAAGATTTACAGATGACAATTTTGAAATATAGTTACAAGAGGTGGTATGATTAATACAAATACCAAAGAGATGCATCAAAGAAAAAAAAAACCCCACAGTAGAGAAGAGCAACAATGATGATTCGGGGACTAGAGGCTAAAACCTGAAGAACAGTTGCAAGAACTGGGCATGGCTAGTCTAGTGAAGAGAAGGACCAGGGGTGACATGATAGCAATCTTCTAAAATTTGAGGGGCTGCCAGAGAGAGGAGGGGGTCAACCTATTTTCCAAAACACCTGAAGGCCAGACAAGGAACAATGGATGAAAACTGATCAAAGAGAGATTTAACCTAGAAATAAAGGAGAAATTTTCTGACAGTGAGAACAATCAACCAATGGAACAGCTTTGCCTTCGGAAGTTGTGGGTACTTCATCACTGGAAGCTTTCAAGAAGACACTGGAAGCCATCTGTCAGAAATAGTATAGGGTCTCCTGCTTGAGCAAGTGGGGTTGGACTAGATGACCTACAAGTCCCTTCCAACTGTTATTCTATAACCTGTAGTATTTCTATTTTCCTATTAGCACTGGTAGACAGAGCTGAGCAAATAGAATGGGGGATGGGAATCAGGTATAGCAGATAATTTTATGAGGTGAGAATCATACTTTGCTTTGCAGTTACCTGATGTTGCCAAGAGTCAGTTTGGTGACATAGTTAAAGGCATCAGGCTGAAAAACAGGAGGCTGTGAAGCCTAGTCCTGCCTTATGTAGAAAGCCAGCTGCGTAACCTTGGGCCAATTGCTCTCCTTCAATCCTAGGAAGAAGGCAAGGGCAAACCAAAAATGTTGCCAAGAAAACAGCAGGCTGATTAGAGTCCAAACTGACTTAAAAGAGATCAACAAGAGGGGTGGGGGGAGGGCGGGGAGAAAGATATTCCCAAATAGGTTGCTCTGAAAATGGTCTCCTACCCCATCAGGGGAAAAGAGACATTTCTTTAAATGTGTGTGGATCAATACTATTGAGGATTTCACCTGTATAGTCTGCTTAAATCTGCAAGAGTACAAAAAGCAAAAAAGATTGATATTGACTGCTTTCAGTCATTAGGAGCAGCTGCCAATATTTGCATTGTCGAGCTCAGTAATGACAAAGACATGAATTAAGAGTTTTGAGGATTCTTCACTAAATGGAGATTACAAAAAGGCCGTCTTCCACCACATCCGCCCCTGCTGGTCAGAACCAGGATGGTTCCAAAGCTCAAAAACTAACAATAACAATCTTTCTATCAATAATTGTAAGGCGGAAAGGAAAAGGAGTAAATAAATTCCTATAACTAAATATTCTTAAAACCAGGCTGTTTTTCATAACTAATTATTCCATAAAAACATATAATTGTTTAAGTAAGTTATAAAGCAGACCATAGATGCCAATCTGCATAACTCACCTTCTAACTGCAACTGATTTGGAGATACAGTTACTGGTGATGATGGGAATTAGTCTAGGGATGTGTGTATGCTAGGGAATAAAAAAACAAAACAAAATGTAAAAAGCAATAGCATAAACAAATTATTATCAAATTGAAAACATTGAACAAGGCTTGAGAGGGTTCACAAACATCTGTAGTACCAGAGTATCTTATCACTCTTTTCCATGGCTAGCAAGATCCATTTTTCAAAACAAGCAAATCAATATATATTTAACATGCCTGCTATATTGCTAGAAGGAGCAGAAAGTTCAAATTTTAAAAAACTGGTCTTGGAATATAGTTCTGTTTTCAATGGCTTCTACATTTTGTTAAATTTGTTTTTCGAATTTGAAGTTAATTCTGATATAAAAGCATACTTCCATATAATTTCCAGTGAACAGCATAAAAAGTTATTGCAGCTTTTACCATGTACAAAGCTAATTCAGCATATTTAATGAGAATATTAAGGCTTGATAATATTTAATTAAAAACTGAAGGATTACAGGAAATAATCCTTTAAAATGTGTTTCATGCTGTTACAAATTACTTTCCAGAGTTGGAATTTACAACACGGTCACCAAATATGAAAAAATAATCAACCTACTTACTGAATTTCCAACAATTTTTAAGAGAACCAATTTTCTATTTTAGTAATCAGTACTGTAGTAATAAAACAACAGCAGAATATATTATACTAAATATATAAATATAAAACTTAATGACTTATATTTTTCTTCCACTGATACTTTGATTGTTGCACATTGATTGTTCTATTTAAATTCTGTGCCTACTAAATCACGTAGACTTGCTCACTTTCTGAATCATACTTTTCCAACAATTTATAAATAAACGCAGCTCTATGTTTTTTAATTTTGCATCTCCAAAATTTTGGTTATCCAAAAAACGATTCCAACTATATGTTATATCAAACTAGAATTTTGCCATACCATAAATATACTTTATGCTTAATGCTCTTTGTTGACTATTACTGTCAATGAGATCAATTAAACAACGAATACACATAGGGTCCTGATCTCTACATCTCTACATGGACCCCAAAACCTAGGATGTAGTTTATAGACATCCTTCCAAAGTGGAACTCAAACTGTAAATTTGAATGTGGTAGAAATGAAGTTACTAGATACTAAAAAAATACTTGCTTGACTATAATGATGGGATATTAAAGCCATACATTAAAAAAAAAATCAACGCAATTTATATATCAGCTAAATCCATCAAATCTAGTTTTCTCTTGGCACACCACTGAAAGAACAGTGCAGTTGTGGCCAATAAAAGGATACTAGCATTCTACTAGATTAATGGAAAAATTTAGAAGAATTTTCACATGCTGTGATTTGCAGGTAGGTCTAATGGCCTTTTAATACTGTTTCCTTGGAACATAACACAGATTTGCTTCTCCTTCACATCAAGAAATGTTAAACTAAAAAGCAGCACTGGTAAAATCAAACCTCAATTTAAAACATCTGAATGCAAATTTAAGGTCTGTTTTTAATGCTGAGACAAGCTTTCCATTAAATATATATATTTATTTATTTATTTCTTCAACAGATGTTTCTATTCTTCATTGGTATTTAACATGTAACAAATGTAGAATATATCACTGTCAGACTATAAAGTAAATAGTCCAGAGAACACAATTTAATTTCAGCTTTTTGAATTGCCAATGTGGTAATGTTTATACAAACGCAGATGCAAGGCAAACAGTAAGTCAATCTCTCATGCTGACTACAAGGCCTATTTAAGATTCTGTGCAAGAGCCTGCTAATTGGACTGATTTTCATGTTTATTATATCCCTCTGCTGCTCTCATCAGGAGTACATGGGAGAACAATTTGTATCTGCATTGAGCAATACTCACTCGAATAATTAATCTCACAGCTACTATGCCAGAAGTGGCCATGATTTTGGCACTGTTGGGAATGAGATTAAAGATTGTTGGCATGATGGCTTCTGCCCCATGGTCAAACTTGTTACCCAATACCGATGACAAATATCTGAAATACAACAAGAAAACAGATTGCAATAATGAAAAAGCAGGGTAGGCTATGATGCAGTTAGGCAAGGCTATTATATTCACTGGCTATAAACACAGCATGTGTGTTAACAAAGTATTCTCAGTTTTCTTTTCAATACATAATATGATGGTCAGTTTTCACAAGGAATCAGTCTGTAGTAGATCACTGTGAAGCTATTAGGGAAAGGCTAAAGGATACTATTAAACTGCTTGATCAGTTAGTCAGACCTTCTCTTCTGCTTTCCACCTCGCCTTGTCATTTGTGAATTTTAGAGCTGCTATTAACAAGCCCTCTTGCCCTTTGCTTAAAATCAGTCCTTCCAGCAAACTGCAGTACAGAATGAAAGTGCCAAGGCAAATTAAATACCTGAACTTTCACCCTGAACTCTGATTGAACCTAGACAAAGTATTCAATCCTATAAAATAAGATTTAAGGAAAGCTTTTGGGCTTTCCTTAAATCTTCCACTGAATTATTGAAACATTGGCTACAGAAATACCAATACTGGTGAAATTTTTTGAAATTTCAATAGACATTTCTTAATTATAACAATGGGAGGAGGACAGAGGGGAGAATGTTTGGTGTATCTGAAGATATTTAACAATATGATTAATTTGTTTTTCATCTTCCCATTTCTATAGAAATACAAGCTATCACATTATTTAAATATATATATATATATGTTGTAGCATCTATCCATAGGTTTTTCTTTAATAACCAAGACATTCACAAATAAAAACTGCTGAAAATAATTAATGAACCACTACAATCCTATATCCCCTAACTGAGGAACAATGCGAATAGCTTCTGAACAAACATGCAGGGTAACTGCAAAATGGCACTAAGTAACCATGATGCAGATATATGGAGGGGCCAAGAAAGCAGGCTTTTTCACTTGCATAATTCTTGTTAAG
This sequence comes from Ptyas mucosa, assembly GCA_012654045.1. NCBI lineage: Eukaryota > Metazoa > Chordata > Lepidosauria > Squamata > Colubridae > Ptyas > Ptyas mucosa. Next base: position 3,623,926 of record WNWU01000006.1, read on the forward strand.
TCCTTTTTCACAGATGTGGTATAGGTTATTCATACTATCAATATCAGGGTAGACAATCACTGTAGCACAAAGGACATATCAGACCAGTGGTGGGTTTCTATTGGTTCGCCCCGGTTTGGGCGAACTGGTAGTGGCAGTGGTGGGAGGCTCCACCAACCCGCCCAGGCGTCATCATGAACGTTCTGTGCATGCGCAGAAGCACCACGTGGATAAAAAGTGAGCACACACACACACACACTTGCAGTTCCAAACTGGTAGCAAAGGTAAGTGAAACCCACTACTGTATCAGACATGAAGCCAGAGTCACTGACATGCTTAGCTGCAAACATATTCATAAACTTCTCTCTCCCAGCAATCCTACTACTTCTTTGAGGCAGGGAAATGGCTTTTTCACTACTAAAATACTCAAAAGTTACCAATTAGGGATTTATGACCTAATAATTCTTCGTTATTTTTTTTCAGTTTCATGATTATTAAGATAAGCAGACAGACAAATGCCAAGTTGTCCAGAAATGAGAATGATATAAAGACATGGTTTACACTGAAAATGAGAAGCTCTTAGTAACAACTTCCTGCACTGATCCTCAATTCACAAGTATTTGCTCTGCAGTACTTGGTTTTTGTGTCTGTTATTCCTTTACTAGTTCTTTTCCAGGGGTTGACTGAAGGCAGGTAAGAAAAATATGCCTCCACCCCTGAAGTGTGGGTTGGAGATCAGCTACTGAAGAAAAGGCAAGAAAATTGCCATTTGTCTCCTCCCTCAAAGTAAACCAGGACAGGAATAATTTCTCTAGGATAAATTGACTGGCGGCAATGCCATCAAAGAGGCTATCCCCAGGAATATGAGAGAGAACATAGGATTGTGGGTGAAGGATTCAGAAACCACTTCCTAGGAAGACCCAATCCAACCCATCCCATGAATGTTCACCGGTGTCCCATTATGTGGTGTTAACACAAATCATATGGGAGAATGTCACAGGAATTAAGCATAAGGATTCCCGTTTTAACCTAAAAGGACAGGTTTCAGTCTCTCCTTCCTCAGAAAAGACAGAAATCAAACTGTGTCATTTTCATAAATCAGAGAGACAAAGATTTACAGCAATTCAACTAAGTGTACTTTCACTCTCCTACCTCAGAAGAGATTGATCGGAGGAAAAACATGTTGTAGTTTCACCCTGACAATAATTAACATAATGTAGAATACATAGATTGTGCTCCTTACCCTAATGTGATACAAGCTTCTCGCACTACCTGGGACCTCAAGTCTTTAGCAGATAATTTAAAGGCCCCATCAAGTAAGCGCAGATGTTGAAAGAAGCTATCATACTCCGCCGCTCCAGCCAATAATAAAGACCGGATTTTTTTCAGCTGTTGAACAAAAATTAAGGAAACAAAATTAACTATTTTATCAGTTATCATCTGCAGAATACAAATCTGTCAGTGTGATAAAATTGTATTATTTGTATTTTCCATTTCCGTTAAGCTTCCAAATAGGGTACAAGTAGTAAGCTAAAATCCAAGCATGTTAAAACCCTAACATACATTTTTAAAACAACTTTAAAAAATGAAATTGAGTTCTAGGTTGATTTAACCAATTTTGAAGCATACTTAAAGAGAAGGGCAACTTCTTATAACATGACGTCTACCATAGAGAAAGTGATCTTATTCAAACTACCCTCTGAAAATTAAGCATTCACAATTCTTGCTTAGTTTTTGTTATTTTCACCAGGAAATAAGAATTTTCAGGATGTCTTGAACATAAGAAGCTTCCAATTTGCAAAAATATACAGACACAGTAGGAATTATTCAATTTTTTAGCATATCACACAATGCAAAATCCCATGCCCAGTAGGTTATATTACATAAAGAGTTCATATAGAATCAAATGCTTACTGCAGCTACTCTCTGTTCCCAATCATGTTTATCATCAGACAGGATTTCTCTGATTTTGTTTATCGATTCTTCAAAGTCTCGGCTAGAATAAATCTGTAAAGAAAACATAAAAACTATTTTACTAAGCTAGAAGAATTCACTGAACTCAAGAAATTATTCTCTGCCTCATCACAAATCTTCTGTAAATCTCCGAATATGTATTAGATGGTTAGGAGGATGGTTCAGAAAAAGTGTCCAAGAGAAGCAGAAAACTACTAAAAAGAGGGACTCCTGATATTCAAAGACAAATCATTTTCCTTAACATTCGAAAGAAGATATGAATTTAAACCCAGGATGTCTAATGTATATATTTCTCTCCCCCCCCACCCTATTATTTCATTAAAAGATACGGGCTTTCATTCTACTTGAAGGTAAACATATGTTGGGTTACCAGGGAACCAAGAGATATGTCTGAATCTTTATTTTACCAGGCATTATTTATTTATTTTTTTTAGAAAACCAAACATTTAAAAAAAAAAAACCACTCACCCCCAAATAGCAAAGTAGAGATATAATCTAAAATTTGGCATCTGATAAAACAATTTAACAAATAAAATAAATTGGTAAATATCATGTAAAATATTAAAAGCTCAAATTTATTGAAGTTGCTAAAAATCTCATTGTAGTCACAGGGAATAATACAACATGGCAGCTTTGTAGAAGGATCCCTAATTTTTAAACTCAGAACAAGTAGACCAGAGGTGGGTTTCAGCAAGTTCTGACCAGTTCTGGAGAACCGGTACTGGAAATTTTGAGTAGTTCGGAGAACGGGTAGTAAAAATTCTGACTGGCCTCACCCCCATCTATTCTCTGCCTCCAGAGTCCCAGCTGATCCGGAAGAAATGGGGATTTTTCAGTAACCTTCCCCTGGAGTGGGGCAGGAATGGAGATTTTACAGTATCCTTCCCTTGGAGTAGGGTGGGAATGGAGACTTTACAGTATCCTTCCCCTGCCACGCCCACCAAGCCACACCCAGAGAACCGGTAGTAAAAAAGTTTGAAACCCACCACTGAAGTAGACCAATCTGTCCCTGAGGTGGTAAGACACAGCTGAACTTCTGTGATGCTTCCTGAAAGCGGTGTAGTCACTACAACCTGATCTAGTCTACTATTATATATACCAAACCAAATATTCTAATTCCACATTACCCAGAAAAAGATATAAAAGTCAGCAATTTTCTCTAATTTTGCTCAATATGCTTTAAAAACATGAATTGCATCCAATTGTGCACTTCTTTTATCTATCAATGGCAGATTTTTAGTGTTTTTAATATTTTAAATGGTTTGGTTTTATAGTTTTAAATGTAATTTTATGTTTCTTTTGTTGTTCAATTGGGAACTGCCCAGAGTTGGTTGAACAAATGGGCGTGTCTATAAATGTTTAAAATAAATAAATAAAATGTCCTTATTTTACTGCAGCATCCTGTTTATCTTTCATGTGGTCCAAAGAGAACTCCTCTAGTCCAGATGGAAATAGGATGGAATTACAAAGAAAAGGGATCCAAGAAAAACAACTTCCCATTTTCTACTTAGGAATGTCTCCATTACATCCACCCAGCTTCCATTAACAAAAGAAACATGCCTCAATGTTATATTCTGTGTCTTTTACGCCTCTTGTTAAATGATACGATTACTGTTAATATCATCCACGACTTAAGACTGTTTGAGATTTAAGAGTGTTCCTCATTAAATAAGTTTCCTCACCATTCCATTCTGTTTAGTTTACCACACTTCTCATGGCATGTTTTGCTTTACAGTCTCAAACTAACCTGCTGTCCCACTGGCAATATTGGAAAAGAAATGATTTGCCAATCCAATCAACTTTACTATCTTGTCTTTGTCCTTCTTTGAGATACAAGCAAAAGTTCCAAACAGTGTCTTTCTAAAAAATGCATTCTGCTCCACCCTGACATTCTAGTGTGTTTCATTTCTAATCACACTATGAGCCATTTACCTGAACGGTTGGGACATCTTCAAAAGCTTTAATGAAATCCTCCTCATCAATGGCACCAGCTCCTTCTTTAGTTGCTAGAAAATGTAAGAGGGAGGCAACAATAATAGCGATGAAATAAATTTATACAAACTATATGTAAAATAGGTCTTACTGTACTAAGAGTAAAGAAAAGAAATGGCGAAGCATGCAATGTCTTCAGGAAAAGACTTTCTTAAGGAAAAGATTGAAACAATCAAAGAAGACAGAATATTGCCTGAAAGAGATGGGATTTGTTTTTTCTAAAATGGCGAAGTTTAGAAAAGTTAATATATTTCTATAAACATTTTTATTATAAGTAAAGTATGTGTATTAATGTATTAATGTATATGTGTATACAATGTGTATACATTCATGTATAATTAATGTAAATGTGATATATTTCACTGGGCCATAAGAATGAATCAAGCAGTTTAAAACATTAGTTAGATTGGACGATTTATTTAATTTTGAAAGCTTTCTGAAAGTACTACTGTAAAGTACAGGTCGTCCTCGATTTACAACAGTTCGTTTAGTGACTGTTCAAAGTTACACAGCCCTGAAAAAAAGTGGTTTATGACCATTTTTCACTCCACCATTGCAGCATCCCCATATTCATGTGAATAAAATTCAGATGCTTGGCAACTGTCTCATATTTATCCCAAGGTCACATGATCAGCTTTTCTGACTTTCTGTCAAGCAAAGTTAACGGGGAAGCCAGATTAACTTAATAACCATATTACTAACAAAACTGCAATGATTCACTTAAAAACTGTGGCAAGAAAGATCGTAAAATGGGGCAAAAGTCACTTAACCAATGTCTCACTTAGCAACATAAACTTTGGGCTTAAATATGGTTGTAAGTCAAGGACTACTGTTTATTTATTAAGATAGTTCTCCATCTCCATCATTGGATTTATTCCATTCCATTTCCATAAACTAGGCTCAATATTTGAAAAACTACTGGCTTTAGAAGTGTCAGAGAAAAATTGTATCTGAATAAAGATCTGAACTCAAGAATTTGTCCTATTAAAATGTCAGAAAGTTTTCTTTAAACATTTTAAGCAAAGTTGTTAAGTGATGTACAGGTAGTCATTGTTTAATGATCACAACTGGGATCAGCAACCTGGTTGTTGGTGAACCGGTCACTAAGAAAACTACGACTGAGCTTATTGTACTATATTAATTCATTTGATTCTTTTTGTAGTTTTTATTGTTTTAAATGTGGTCTTTTATTCTGTAAATAAATGTAAATTTATGTAAATGTAAATTCGCCATGGGTGAATAGGCGACAATATAAATTCAATAAATAAATAAATGATGAATGATAAATAAATAAATAAATACTAAATAAATAAATGATCTTACTTCCGCTTTCCTATGTTTACAGAGTGACAAGGATCCTAAATGCAAGAACTGATTGCGAAATTTCTTGACTATAACTGTTGTAACAGTGTTGTTGTGGTCCGCCAGCAGCCTGCGGAGCTGGCAGCGGAGTCGGACAGTGATAAGGCTGAGCAAGAACATGGGCCAGTCATGGAGGCTGGGGAAGGCCTGGATGAGGGCTCTGCGTCGGAGGCAGAGATGGGCCATCGGGGAGTGATGTGTGGACTTTGGCGCCTCCAGAGGCTGACAGTAGAGAGGCAGAGGAACAGGAGGAGCCTGTTCCTAGTGCACATATAAGAAGAGCTGCCTGAAGGCAGGAGGAGATAAAGCAGAGAGGATGACTCGGGAGTAGGGCCAAGAGATGATCGGCCTCTCCCATAAGACTTAAAACATCAGCCTCTTTGCGGGAAAACAACGTTGAGAGAATTGCTTCTTGTTTCACTGTATTCCAGTCGGGCTTCAGGCCTGGACACAGCACGGAAACGGCATTGGTTGCATTGGTTGATGATCTCTGGAGGGCTCGGGACAAGGGTTGTTCCTCTGCTCTGGTCCTATTAGATCTCTCAGCGGCTTTTGATACCATCGACCATGGTATCATGCTGCACCGGCTGGAAGAGTTGGGAGTGAGGGGCACCGTGTTGCGATGGTTCTCCTCCTTTCTCTCTGACCGGTGGCAGTCTGTGTTGGCAGGGGGGCAGAGATCGACCCCGAGGCCCCTTATATGTGGGGTACCACAGGGATCGGTTCTCTCGCCCCTTCTGTTCAACATTTATGTGAAGCCACTGGGTGAGATCATCCGTGGTTTCGGGGTGAAGTACCACCAGTACGCTGATGACACCCAGCTGTACATCTCCACCCCAGACCACCCCAATGATGCCCTTGAAGTGATGTCCCGGTGCCTGGAGGCTGTACGGATCTGGATGGGGAGGAACAGACTCAGGCTCAACCCATCCAAGACCGAGTGGCTGTGGTTTCCGACATCCCGATATAGTCAGTTGGTGCCAACGCTGACTATTGGGGGCGAGTCATTAGCCCCCACGGAGAGGGCTCGAAACTTAGGCGTCCTTCTGGACTCACAGCTATCTTTAGAAGAACACCTGACGGCTGTGGCCAGAAGGGCTTTTTATCAGGTTCGCCTGATACGCCAGTTGCGCCCCTTTCTAAATCGGGACTCATTAAACACGGTCACTCATGCCCTCGTCACTTCCCGCCTGGACTACTGCAATGCTCTCTACATGGGGCTCCCCTTGAAGAGCACCCGGAGGCTCCAGTTGGTCCAGAATGCAGCCGCGCGGGTAGTTATGGGAGCGATGTGGCGCTCCCATGTGACACCCCTCCTGCGCGAGCTGCACTGGCTTCCTGTGTTCTTCCGGGTGCACTTCAAGGTTTTGGTTACCACCTTTAGAACGCTCCATGGCTTAGGACCGGGCTATCTTCGAGACCGCCTTCTGCCACCAGTACCCTCTCACCGACCAGTACGCTCCCATAGAGAGGGGCTTCTCAGGGTGCCGTCGGTCAAACAGTGTCGACTGACGGCCCCCAGGGGGAGAGCCTTCTCTGTGGGGGCACCCACCATGTGGAACAAGCTCCCCCCGGAGATATGGACAATCCCAGATCTCCGCGCTTTCCGCCGTGCCCTCAAGACGTTTCTATTCCAGCAGGCTGGCCTGGACTAACCTCTTCTAAAATTGCTCTTATATTTTTAAATCTTAATCTCATAAATTTAGAGTTTTAATTTTAGGTTTAAGACCAAATTATTTAATTGTATTTTAATCAATTCTTTAAAATATTTGTATTATATGTATTTTATCATTTGTCTGTACACCGCCCTGAGTCCCCCGGGAGTAGAGCGGTATATAAATATAATATAATAATAATAATTAAAAAAAAATTCATTTCTTGTCGGCATCTTCTGCTTATGAATTTTTGCCAAGAAAAGCCTTTGGCAGTTTGCCTAATTATACCAAGGTCGTTGATAAACTGAGGGATGGTGTTTTGAAGAATTTGCTTTAATTTAGTTTGGACTAAGCTGAGGATGAGTTAATTCTCAGCTGTTCTAATAAAGTCTGTTTGTTTTTGAACTGTTTGCATTTAATACTAACTACTTGGGCCTGGGTCACAACAGGTGTATGCTGACTAAATGAAGCAGTTGCTAAACGAGGACTACCTCTAGTTACAATAAACATATTTGATAATATGCTTGTTGACATGACACAATCCAAATATTTTACATAAAACTTTTAGTACATTTCTCAAATCAACAAATAGATGCACAGAGGGAGATGTTATGTTCTACTGTTCCAACCATGCATAAAAAATGTAAGGGCAAAAAAGATTGAAAGAAGTAATGTTTAGGTGTTTGCAAGGGCTTGACCTACCTGGAGTTTTTGCGACTAAAGCTACTGCTCCTACCCTTCGAGCAGTACCTGTCCCAGTTTTTCGAGATAATGAGGGAGCCTTTGAAGAGGTTGAGGAACTGGCTGAGGATGGTCGGTTCCCATCCACTGAGTCATCATCATCAAAATGTTTATCTACAAAGCAAGCACAACATAAAATTCAGAAAGTTACTTGTAACCATCGCCCATTTTGGAGCAAGTTTGCTCTGCAAATATGAACAAATGAAATACATATATTACAGCAGGACACAACCTGTTATTCGGTAACATGAACATGGAGATATTTGCCTGCCTGGACTCTGTCACTTAAAACTAAACATACATTATATTGCTTTCTAATGACCATTGGAAGACAGAAGCTTCAGAAGATAATTATGCAAAAACTGAGTTAAGTCCATGTGTCTATTATAAATGTAATGTGTAACAACCTTCATCTTACTGCTCCTTATGTACATTTCCAAATTAGTTTGATAATTTTCCTCTTTCAAACTAAGTAATTGTGGATTTCTATTAAGCATTTTAGTATTTCTATGTGTTGATTTTTTTAAAAAAACATCTATTTGATGAATGTTTTATACCAGGGGTTCCCAAACTTGCATAGCTGGCTGGAGAATTCTGGGAGTCGAAGTCCACAAGTCTTAAAGCTGCCAAGTTTGGGAACCCCTGTTTTATACTAATACTGAATACTACTTCTTTGGATGTTCCTCTGTTATAAAAGTATGATTTATAAATATAGGTTGAGCTCCAAGTACCCGGTTTCCCCCAAAATAAGACATCCCCTGATAATAAGCCCACTCGGGCTTTTGAGCACATGGCAATAAGGTCAAGTGCTTATTTCAGGGTTCAAAAAAATATATAAGACAGGGTATTATTTTCGGGGAAACACGGTAGCTGTTTATACTCAAATGTGGGCCCTTTGGGGAATATTTTTATTCTGATGGCTAACGCTCACAATCATATCACAACCTAGTTTGGAAGGCTCCCCAGTGTCAAAAGTGTAAGGCTACAGGGTTTACAAAACTAATTTCCTAGTTCTTTGGAGTATGACCACTGGGAATAAATGTCTGTGTGATATCTAACAAATCCATCACATTTTAAAATTTATTGCTGAAAGAGCTACCATACCAAATGCCTTTGTTTCAGTCTATATCTACTCAACAACATATTCAACACACACCTCCCTTACACGAGTGAAACATGTGGGAGATAGAGGCCTAGCTATAACACCACACCCTCTGGGTTTTTTTTAAAGTTACTCCTTGAACTATTAGTAATAAGAAGATCCATGCTCTGCATACTGTATTTCAATGCAGGTCCATCAGCAATGAAATCACTGAACCATGCGCTCATAAAAGGGTGCAGACTAACACCTTTAGAGCTTCAATAAAGCTATCTACTCATCTTAGTCTAATTTTGTTATTGGCACTTGTGGAAAAGATGTATCTTCTTATCCTTAGGACCGTGATAAATTTTTACAAGAAAAATGAAACATTCAATTACTGTACAAACTAGGTCTTTATCAAAGCAAAAGAGTTTTAATTCGAAGCTTTAATTAGTTGAATTAATTAGTTCAAAACCTTGTTGCTGAGCAGATCAGAAGTAAAACAAATAGCATAAACAGATGAACAGAAGATTGTTCTCTCTCTCATGCACTCCTCAGGGGTGTGGCTTCCTATATTGAAGTGTTAACTAAAGAAAGTACGATTTTCAGTAGTTTCTTTTGAGAAGCACATTTTGTTTTTCATAATGATTCAAAGAAAAAGATTCCTTGTAACAATACTCCGGGAAAATTCATTGCTTTTTAAAGATGAGATATAATCAGCCAGAATTTCACAGAGTTTAAAAAAGCATGTAAATATCTGTGAAAATTTAAAAAAAAAAACAATCTAAATAACAGTTTGAATAACATTACATTTCCATACTTAATTTTCACTGTTAACAATCTAAGCTATTCACTTCCAGACATCAGGTTTTTGAGAGCACATGTGCAGAGCAGAAAGAGAAACAAAGAACAGGTTAAAAATCTGAACATGTCAGGAAATGGGAATCTAACAGTCAGATCTATACTATAAAGTCAGAATAAAATCCACCCCTTATGACAGCTGAGTGCTACATAATAGTTCACATAGAAGGATGAGGTTTGCAAGTCAAACAACACATTTCATAAAGCTATATCCAAACCTGCTTTGCCTTCCACTGGTTTCAATGGACTTTAAACCAGACAGTACACAGCTCCCTACGTTTAGCCATTATCCATCCATCACTGCTGTTCCTTCTGTTTCTACAAAGCTCATTTATGAATGACCGTCTAGCTTTACATAGACACATGCCTTGTTTAAAGAGGCCTTTGTCTGTCCCTATTAACAATTAAGCAAATTTTAAATAATGCTTAATGATCTTTTTTTTTATTCCTCACTGAAGGGGGAAAATTTCACATACATATACACACACAGAAAAAGAGACAAAATTGCTTACAGGAGCATATCCTTTTGCAAATAAGCTTCTTCAACATTCCTTCATATTTTCCATAGCGAGCTTAGAGGTTACACTGTTTCACAGGCAGCTGCGGCTTCCAAGTCCAAGGCATAATCAATCCTTGCCCCCTGTGTTCATTAAGCATGCAGTTTCACACCCAGCGTTCGACAACCCAAGCTTGAGCACTGTTTAGAGGCTTGTGATTGGAGAGTTGAGCCAGCCGATGCACCCTTCCCAAGCTTTTGAGGGGCAAAAGTGGAAGGTTATTAAAGGCACCCGCAGCAGAGAATCTCTTCAGGAGCTGCTTTGGCCAGCAAGAAAAAAAGAGCTGAAGTTCATCCCTCCGGGAAGTCTAATGGGAGCATCTTAACAGCTTGTCATCATTTCTCCATGACAAATGCGTTTGCATATATTTGTCATTATGTTGCTTTAAAAGCTCACTTCCTAACATCAGTCTACCAGGTATAAAATTACAAGAAACAAGAGGTGATGCCAGGAAGTCAGAAAAATGCATGGGGAGGAAGAGATAAAAATAATGCCCCACCCTCAGCTGTACAAATTCTCTACAAAAATTGCAAGAATACTTCTACAATTCCCAAACAAAGCCTTGTCACCTTCAGTATTCACAACTCTGTTCCTAAATCTGTTGCTCTTGATTAAACTTGCAATTGTATTTCGTTCCTCCTTTCCTTTCAAGGGGAGCTTTTAAGTGTTTTCGTAGCTATTCATTTAATTCATTTATTTAGTTTGTTATATCATCAACATATTTTCCAGAGTAAATTTTTAGAAGCAGCTAGAGAGACTGTGTTCCCAGGTTGCAGATATCCTTGCTTAACCATCCTAATTGGGGCCGGAATTTCTGATGCTAAACTATGCAGATATTAGGCAAAACATCACGTGACTATGCTGCTTAAAGATGGCAGTTCTGGTAGTTACGGTAGCGGTCGTTAGACCAGGATTTAACACTCCTGTTCTGTCATGCTCACCCCTGCTTATACTCCCCCTGCCTAGCTCCCCTTATCTCTGCTGTTTTGACCACGTACATTACACTGCCTACTCCCACAGCCCCTTCCAACCTCACCAGACCTTCAAAGTGCAGGACACCCTAAAGGACAGCGATGGGGGAGATAAGGCAAATTACTAAGCTTCACAGTGAGCAGATTTTAGCATTTTTAAAGTTTTTTTTTTAATCCATGTAACAATAGCAATAGCACTTAAGACTTATATATTGCTTCACAGTGCTTTACAGCCCTCTCTAAGCAGTTTACAGAGTCAGCATATTGACCCGAACAATTTGGATCCTCATTTTACCCATCTTGGAAGGATTAGAGGCTGAGTCAACCTTGAGCCTGGTGAGATTTGAACTGCCAAATTGCAGGCAGCCAGCAGTCAGCAGTCGTAGCCTGCAGTACTGCACTCTAACCACTGTGCCACCATGGCTCTAATCTGGTTAATGTCATGCTGCCTGGATTTCTAAAATAAAGAATTCATGACATCAGAATTCTTTTTCGTGCTCTGAATTAATTACATGTTTTCTCTCTGTTTGTTGCCCTCTTGTACCAATATAATCTAGGCCGGGGTCAACAACCTGCGGCTCTGGAGCAGCATGTGGCTCTTTCATCCCTCTGCTGTGGCTCCTGTCACTCAAAATATGTGTCAGAACCGCCAATGTGCGACACCTACCGGTACAAGATTTATTGAGCTTTTCAACCCCCGGTAGGCCAACCATGGATAAATCCAAGAAAAGTTTCAGAAAAAAAGAGAACGTATAATTCAACTACATATAGTAATTTTGTGTGCGCTCAAGAAATAGTCAGGCACGGGAAGGGTTTTGTGGCTCCCGATGTTTTCTTTTCTGTGGGAAACGGGTCCAAATGGCTCTTCGAGTGTTTAAGGTTGCAGACCCCTGATCTAGGTCAATAAAAATGAACACATCTCTAGTCCAAAGGCAAGTACTTCTAAAGATCTCTAGGTTCCCAGACAACTAAAAAGATCACTAAGTGGTAAATTCAATCTTTCAGTATTTCAGCTGAAGGCAATTTACTTCTTGCCTTACTGCCAGGCAGTATTCACAAATTACTGTTGGCCCCCACCATATTGCTTTTCCAAAAGACCTAAAAACGGTTTTGTCAGCAGGCCTGGGAAGCATGAATGGAAAAGGAGCCAATCAAGCAGTTGATTTGATGGTGTTGTTGCTGGCATGGATGGGGTGGGTGGAGTTTTTATGTGGTGTTTTAAATGTTGTAAGAGGCCTAGAGTTGTGAATTGGGGGGGGTGTGATTTTAATTAATTAATTAATTTGTTGAGCAGAAACAAAATGACAGCAAATTAAGCAACAATTACTAAAAAGAAAAAGAAGGGAAGGGAAGGGAAGGGAAGGGGAAAAGGCTATTTAGTTTCCTATTTCCCCCTTTTTGTTCCTCTGCCCATCATTTCTTCTTAAACCTCTTGCCTCTTTTAAAACAAACAGAAGCAGGGCATCAATTTCTTCTCCTTTCAGTGCTTCTCTATACTGTACTTTAAATAAAAGAGATAGAAAATAATTCTCATGGAGACAAATGCAACCAAATGTTTGTGTAGGTTTCAATACTAGAGCTTAGAAACAAACTCTGTTAATCTGTGATACAACTGTATGTATAACCAGATTTGAGAGAGCGCATTTATCCACAACATTTATCACATTAAATTCAAGAAAAATTAAGGGCTACATAGGGACAAACTGAATCTTGAAGAGGTGAAGTTGCCTGAGCCCCAATTGTAAGAGTAGATGCTTTCACTCATGTTGCTAAGGGAATGTCTCCCCATGTGCTGTGTTTATGTTCTCCCCATGTGTATGAGACTCAAGGGAACCTAAGGGCAAGAATGTGTAAGGAAACCCAACATATGTTTTCAGTTCTTAATACACCAAAAGTCTGTTATAGCAGCATAAATGGGCTAATGGGGTCAAAAGTTGGTGTCAAACCTTGTTATTCAGAATACCACCAGGTCTCTCTTGCCTAGTAGTTTTTACCACCTAATTTACTAAGAGTGCCTTACCTGAAGTCCTTCCCCTAACTTTAATCTCTAAGAGGGACTGGACATCCACAATCTGTACTGTCTTTCTGGTGTATAAAAAAAATCTATAACACTATTTCTATAATGTTGAGGGGTGTAACTTGAGGATTCAAGCCTTCTTTCTTCCTTGTCCTAAAGATGTTTTTCAAGAGGCAACTGGGCTTTCTTGTTTTTCTTTGAAGACATTTCACTTCTCATCCAAGAAGCTTCTTCAGTTCTGACTAGATGGTGGGGAATGGAAGGGTTTATTCCATTTGGAATGGTCATTTGCGTCTTCAAAGAAAAAAAAAGGAAGTCCAGTTGCCTCTTGAAAAAGCATCTTTGGGACAACCATGACTTGGATGACTGGGAATCTTCATAGACATTCTTTCTTCCTTTTTGACAACATAGACTGATTTTCACAAAGACTGGACAAATTAAACTTTGGAAAGTTGGATCTAAATTAAAGTGCAATGCTCCAGTCAGAACACAAGATGGTGCTGCTGTCCTTCAAATTGCTTGTGTTCAAACAGGCTCAGGATCTTACAGAACCAAGAAAAATTGATGATTTAAAAACTATAAAACTATATTCAGGAACATAATCCGAAATGTGTGAATTGTGCAGCATGTATACATGTAGACCTAATGTATACAAAGGCATAAGCACAAGTGGCAAACAAATAAAGAAACAAACAAACTCTAACATAAACTCAGAAAAATAAGCCAAATACAGATTCTTAGCTAAAAGTAAATGTATCAGTTTATGGACAATATATAGCCTATTCATTTTCATTCAGCTGGCAAGAGTGACTTTGTGCTAAATGAAGAGAACCAAGAGGAATCAAATGGTACAAAGACTAATGCAATCTTCAGCTGCCCACAAGAAAACCAACATTTCCAGGGGAGAGAAATAGAGAAACAGAATCTATAAGGCAAACACTGATACTAGCTAAATACTATAAATAGAATTTGCTAATACCTGCCTCTTGCAAGAACAAACAACTGCATATTCTTTAGAACCAGAGGTGGTATTCAGCCGGTTCAGACAGGTTCAGGCGAATTAGTAGCTGAAATCCCACCCACCCATCCCGGCACTATGCTGTCCTATTTAGGCACGTTTTTGAGGCCAGGTGCATGTGTTTAAGGCAGGCACGTGTGCGAACCGGGGGCGTGCACGAGGCGAACCCGTAGTAACAAAATGTGAAACCCATCGCTGTTTAGAACAATTTATTTGCCTTTCATTATTATTTAAAGCAAGGGTCCCCAACCCCCAGACTGTGGTCCAGTGTCAGGCTGCAGCCCATCGGGAACTGGGCAAACAGCAGGAGAGCAGGTGAGTGGGCAAAGCTGTATTTGTACAAGCAGCGCATGTGCAAAACCATCCCCTCCCCTCTGCCACCGCTGATTCGCAGAGCCAGAAAGTTTGGGGATCGCTGCTTTAAAGGTTATATTTCAAAGTAATAAGTGTATTACTCATGGATTCCTAACTTCCTTTTATGCATTTTTTTTCTCCAGCTGATTTTGGGCATTTAACAAAATGATGTTGTGCAATGTTGAGATAGTACTTTGTTTTGCCCACTGTTCAAAATCATTTGTACCTTAAAATCGTGTGTCCACTGCTACTCAGAAGTGGACAAGTTATCTGTCAGAAGCAAAAATGTCCTGTCCCAAAGTATTTCAACAAATTTGTTGTGCCAAATTTGGGGACTCAAAGGACATGGTGAAGAGAAAACAGCTAGATTAGTCCAACTTCAATCTGGGTTTAAAACCATGGAAGTAAAACCAGAGATTCAAGGAAGCAGAGGCAAAGAATAGTCAAGAAGCACACCAAAGTGTAAGTCAACAAAACAGAACAAGGCTGAGATTTAGCAAGGATCCAAGCAGTGAGTGATAGTAAATTCTTCCTCATGCAGACCATTAAAAAAAAAGCAACAATTATAGGAAGAAGAAATAGAAGCAAAACCCCCAGACATGTTGCTAGGAGAGATGGAACAGACGGCTCCTGGGAATATTTTTCCCCACTCATCTTTTAAAAAGACATTAGTATCAAGCAAGAGAATAAGAAAGTGGAGATTAGCACTTCCGTTTTCATTTATCAGAGGCCAAGACTGGCAATACTATTGAATAATTGGACAGGCCATGATTAAGATTCATGACAAATCCCCTTTTAAAGAAGGCAGAGCTACATCTGTTTTTAATGTAGCTTGACACCTCTGCAAAAATGATGAGTTATTTACTGGATTAAAGGCAAGTAAACAAGTATAATAAAGAAAAACAAATGCACACAAAGAAACTGAGAACAAAAAACCCAGGATGGAGCTTGAATATAGTTTCTTTAGTTGCTTTCTTCTCCTCCTCTGCAAAATATTTTTTTATGATAATTCAACTTTCTATGAATTGTATTATTAGAATGTCAATTGATCTGATTTAAATTTATATTTCCATATTATCTATTTTAGTCATTTTTTCTAAGACATGATTAAACCAAACAGAATTGAATAGAAAGAGCCTCGTTTTAACCACCTATGAGCTTCCAGTAATTTGGGGTTTCCTCATACACTGAGAAAACAAATACAATCTTGGGCAGTTATGAGGTAACTCTGTTACTGTTCCTGTTCCTGACACCGATGAGCAACACTGCTATTTCTCAACTACAGTTAAACAGCAAAGAAACATCTACTTGGTTTACTGTACAGGGTGGGAAGAGGAGAAGAAATGCTTTCAACCACACCACTCCAAGTGATGCTAATCAATGATTTTGCTCCTGAGGTAAAAGAAGTGATGACACAAAGAAAGAGAATGGTTAATGGTTATGCATGAGTGGAGAGTTATGAGTGAGCAGAGAGATGATGGGGAGGGGCAATTAATTTGCACAAGCAGAAGCCAACTACCGGTAGTTCTCAATTTACAACCACAATTAGGATAGGAATTTCAGTCACTGAGTGAAGCAGTCATTAAGCAAAATGCCCAGGTGACTGCTCTGCTCAACCACTGTAAACCTGGCACTCCAGATTCGGGTTGTTAAGTGGTCTCCTGGCTCATTAAATGGGCAAAGCAGAAAGAGCTGCCTGTCAAGTTCAGCTCCCCTCTATATGTGGAAGAATATTGCTCCAGCAGGCTACAGGAATGGAGGTTGGATCTTTGGGATCTGAGTTCCATTTCTCTACCTTGCCAAAGGAGTTGCTGAACTCCTTTGGCCAGGTAAGCAGTTTCTTTAGCCAGCCCTCAAAGATAAGAGGGAATCGTCTCAGCAGGCAGCAGCAGCTTGCAACTTTTCCTGATGGCTTGCCCATTGACTTTCTGGGGAAGCTGGTGGAGAAGATTGCAAATGGTGATCACATGTTAAGTAGTTGCCAGTGAAAACTGGCTGGCTGGCAAACATCCAAACTGTGAGCATGTGACTTTAGGGAGGGAGAGGGGTGTGGCATAGTGTTTTACAATAGCTGGAAGTTTTTTATGGCCATAGAACAACCTTACCAAGTGGGTTAAGTGGTTATTAAACAACCTGTCATAAGTTAAGAACTACCTGTACTCTATCGTTTAAATCATACTAGCATGAGAAAGAACTCTACAGCTTCTGGAGAATGTTCATGAATGTACAAGAATACATACATCAAAGACTTCATTGGTTAAATAAATACTTTGCAAAGTTAAAATCCTCCCAACTGAAATTGATTTGTTTTCTACACTTAAATACAGATATGGAAATGAACTTTATTTTAGATGAAGACCAGCAGAATTTATTGGAAAATTGTAGATTGCCTAAGAATCTGTAAAAGTATTCCTCTGTTAGTAACATAACAGAAACTACAGTCATATGCTACATTGCATCAAATTCATCACTGATACAGCCAGAAGGACAGTATTCCGGGGATGGGCACCATTAAAGTCTGAACCTGGGAACAAGCAATTTCCAGGTTGTAGATACCATTACATCAGGGGTGTCAAACTCAATTTCATTGAGGGCCGCATCAGGGTTGTGTTTGACCTCAGGCCAGGGTGAGCATGTCCAGCTTGATGTGACTTGGGTTGGGGGCGCCAGTGGTGGCCCAAGTGCTCTGCCAGTGAAAACAGGCTCCCAAATTCTGTTTTTGGCTGCAAAGGCCTCTTGCAACCCTCTGCCAGCGAAAATGGAGTGGGGGGGAGGCCCTTGCAAGCTCCGTTTTCACTGGCAGAGACACCATGGGCTGGCCCTTCGCTGTTTCCAGGGTGGCCCCGCAGGGTAGATCTAAGTACCCCATGGGCCTTGAGTTTGATACCCCTGCATTACATAAACATATCTCAGCTTGCCAAATATCTGTTAATTCAGAAGGGCGGAAGGAAACAACCTTATACATATATACAACTACACAAAATATACAACTTACGGATGTCTTTGCTCCATACTGGGCAATTAACTTCTGAGTTTGAGGCTTTAAACATAGTTGAGTAGTATTTAGAAGTACTCCTCCAAATCTAGCAATGAGCAGAATTAAGGATAAGGATCTGTAGACTTGCAATTTACTGCTGAGACTGAGCATGATACTAATAAAACACTAAGATCTACAGCTAAGCAGAAGCTAATGCTGTCGTGTTCATGGAAATTTTTTTTAACCTTATTCACTGCAGTTTATAGCATAAGTTTAAAAAATACTGTATAAACGATGTCATTTGCACACACAAACTGGGTCAAGGAAAGCAAACTACAAAAACAATATTGTGCCACTAGCCTTGCTCCTTTTATACCTGTGTTGTGATGTCACAGGGCCATATGAAAGGCTGCAGAGCTTGCAGTGCAAAAAGGGTAGGGCAAAGGACCCAGAGGGAGTTGCATCATGCAGCGCAGAGGGATGGCTGACATAGATCTGAAAATGCATGGACAGCCAAACATGTTAAGCAAACTCAGCCAATTATCTTCCTCTCTTTCTCTCCGTCTCCCTGTAAGATCACTGAGGGGGGAAGGAAGGGAGAAAGAGGGAGTTGGTAGCTAAGCAACGGGCGAATAGCCCTGAGAGAGAGGAGGGAGAGAAAGTGTGAAACTGAAAAGTTTGGACATTATTAGTTGTTTCCCTAATTTCTGTAAATAGATTGATACACAGTAAAATAAACAAACAAACAAAAAACCCTCCAGGGCATATCTGTCTCTGGGAAGCAACCTTAAAGGCAGAGACACATTCCACTGTAAAAGAACCTATGATCAAACTATGACAGATGGGAAGGAAAGCTCAGAGCATATCTGACACGATTTAGTCTTTGCATGCACAAAAAAAGCTGCAATCCTGACAGACAGGCTTTCCAGACACCCAGCTTCCTCTGGCAGAATCTTCTCTCTCTCAACTGTATTGAAAATACGGGAATTAAGCACCTAATTAATACTTCCACTTCAAGTAAAAGAAAGCCTTTTAAGCAGGGTGGATTTGATTTAAATCAAGTCGATTTAAATCACAATTTAAATCATTAGTAAAAAGGCTTGATTTAAATCAACTCAATTTAAATCATAATTTTTAAAGAGCAACTATCATCTCTGTCCCGCAGCAGCTCCTCCTGATCTGCTGTTGACTCACCAACAGTCCTAATATTGCAGAACATACAGCCTTGTGCTACATAACTATGCTCCATTTCATGCTGAATAAATTAAATTATTAATGTATCTTAAATAGAAATCTATCTTTAGATAGATTTTTTACTCCTAAAGCATTTTATTAAAATAAATTTGATTTTAAAAAATCTGATTAAATTAAAAAATCCAATTTTTTAATTTATTTTTTTAAAAAGTCATCGATTTTTATCCACCCTGCTTTTAACAGAACTTAGTGAGTGAAGGGGACTCCCCAATAAACTTTCAAGTTAAATACCTCCAACATGCCTTTGAGATACTCAAGTACCCCAAAACTGGGATTCCTCTCAGTCTTCTCTTGTAACGCCAAGACAAACTTGAAAAGAACACTGAACCAGAGCAAAGTGAAGCAATGTGGTTGTTCTGCTTTGAACTAAGAAGCAAAAAGACTACTGTTACTTTGTAAATCAAATGTAATGGGTGTCTTTCTTAGAAGCATTGTTGAACTGAAGCATTATTGCAAAGTTTTGCACAGCCCTATTATTCACATCTATCTTTAGACCACTAAAGAAGGTACAGGTTCACATGGCACAACTGAATATGTTTAAGGATATAGACAGCCATAATTAATTCTTTCAGTAGCCAAAAATGCCAGGCGTAGAAAGTACTTGTTGTGTAACTCATAAAAAAACAAAACAGTACTCTACTATTTATTACAGAACGGAGATCTGCTCCAAATCTCAATATAGAGCCAGAGAGTAAAGAAAACACCAAACATTCCAAAAACAGAGTTATTCTGTAGACCTACTACAATGAACATAGGAAACCCAAAGATATATAGCTTTATCCAAAATATTAGGAATTTATAAATCCACAAATATGGAGAAGAACAATAAATTGATCTTTCTTTAATTGACAGAGCAGGATACCTAGAGAGCTACTATAGCTAAACTGTAATACTCAGCAAAATGTACACTAATTTGAAAATGTTAAGACAAAAACTCTATAGAGAAGAGGAGCATCACATAAAGATGAAAGGAAGCATCATGTTCTGAAATGCAAGAAACTCAGGAAGTCTTAAATCCCATTTTAACTTAGAATCATTTTATCACAAATGCAGTCTTAAAACGTTATTAAGCCATTTTAATTGTGGGCATGAACTGGTGTGCGTGTGTAAGTGAAATGTCATTTTAAATTCCTGCAGGCAAATATTGATTAAAACAAGTGGTGAGGTATAGCAATATTTTTCTCATTTGTTCCTACTTATTATTCCCTATGCCTGATGTCTATGGATAAACAATTAACTATGTTAGCTTCAAGCTGCTCTAATAAAGATACCTACTTTCTTTCCTTCCATGAAAATGAAGGACCTTCAGCACAAATAAACCTAAGACTGCCACCTATCTGTATCTGGAATGTCCTATTGCAGGACCTAAAAAAGCAGAAGCACAACTGGGGCACACACAGGTCCAAGGGGCTTTCCATACATATAATCTGGGTTACTAAGGTGGGTACCCATGCTTATTGCTTGAATGCTTACTTACATCATTCTATCTGTCTCTAGACAGCAAAACTAGTGTTACTATTCTTACATTCTTTTAATTTCTTGCAGAAAGACACTACCACAAAGTAGCCTCCCTCCCTCCCTTTCACTGTTTCCTTAATGTTAGCTTTTATGTGCTTCGTAAAATTTTAATTAAAACATTTGGAAGCAGTGGAAGAAAGTAGCCCATGTTGAACTGTGTACAGCACAGGTGAGTTCTACTTACCTTTACTCCTGGTTCGCATCATGCCCGCGTGTGATGCACAGATCACTTATGATGATGTCCAGGTCAGTGGGCGGAGCCTCCCGCCGGTTTTACTACTGGTTCGCCGAACTGGGGGCAACCCACCACTGGTGTACAGGTAGTCTTTGACTTACGACCACAATTGAGCCCAACATTTATGCTGCTAAGTAAGACAATGAGTTTTGCCTTATTTTATGACCTTTCTTGCCACACTTGTGAATCACTGCAGTTGTTAACTAAGTAACACAATTGTTAAGTAAATCAGTTTCCTCGTTGGTTTTGCTGGTCAGAAGGTTGCAAAAGGTGATTACATGATCCTATAACAATGCACCTATAACAACAGCCCTGTTCTAGTTAGTATCTAATATTCTGGATGTGCAGTATTTTAAGTTATTAGGTTGAGGAACTGCAGAGTGGTGCTACATTTGTATACCAAATGCTCTGCAGTACTTTTTTTGTCTTTGAAACTCAAGCACTGTTCAGCTTAAATATAAAACTGTACCTAAGATCATCTTAAGAGTTGGTTCTCAGACTGATAAATATTCAAACAACTATTATACTGTGAGAAAGAGGAAGTTTCTGCCCAAATGAAGATATATTGGCTCCAATAAGAAAGTTAATTTCTTTGCTGGAATTCTGGTACCTCTACTCCTTTTTAGCTCAATAAATCATGAGAATTACCCTTGAAAAAGATTTTCAGATCAGGAAACTGCCAAAAGCCCCAATAATAATAATTAGCACCTGTAAGTACAAGGAACTCGATAAGATCACTCGTGGGAGTAATATATCAAGTATTTCATTGGTAATTATTCTTAGTATTTATAATCTGACACCTTTTTTCAAGTCCAAGATGATTATTTAAATGCATACAGCTGCCATCATTAAACCAATAAAAACATTATTGCACTGAATTGTAAATAGTACAAGTTGATTGTAATGATTATCAATTATCAAGAACCGTAATTAAATTGAAAGTTGAAATTTACATCTTATCATACGCAAGAGAAAATTTCTGCAAGAGAATTCAAAGGAAAGCAACTGATAGGCAGCGATGCATTTATTAATCAAAGCACATACAATCCCCTCTTCTGTTTCATGATTTCCAAACATGAACATGACTAAAGTGAAACCATTTCAACAAACAAGCAATCCTTAAAGAGAAATAAGTAGGCATTGCAGTCAGCAGAGATGTAGTGTTATTACGATAAAAGTGGGCATCATAAATGGATTCCATAAAATGTAATATATCCAGAAAGAACAGGAAGATTAGGCAATAAATCTATGTAAGTAAATTAATGCTTTACATGTAAGTAAATTCTTAAATTATCTTATATCTCTGCAGTTCCATTTAAATGTTCCCTTTACCTTCCTGTTTTTCTTAATAAAAAGAAAAAAGCATGACTTGAAATACAATTTGCAGTTTCTTGCATGCTGTCAGTTTCCAAATATTCTGCACCCTTAAAAATATGGCTAGAATTGTGCCTTAGGAAAGCATCATTAAAGATCTCTTCTCCCAAACAAATTTCATATTAAGTATTCAGATAAATACACCAGCAACAGTCTTATTAAATTAAATTTTAAATTATTAAATTAAAAGTTTGTAACCTTCAGATTTTTTTTTATTTCTGAACAGTTTCTCTCTATTAGATTAATCTCTGATTTACTGTTGTGGTGGAATTGCTATTCACATTTTAATACCCTTTCTGTATCTGCTGCAAAGCTACTGCTAGCCTAAATTTCTCTCCATCATATTAATGGTGCTAATGAAATTCCATTTGTTAAAATATCAAGAGAAAAAAATGGTTTGCTCATGCTCAGATTACAGATTCAGTCATCTGTCACATAACATGCATTCTGTACAATTTATTAAGCAAAACACCTACCATTGCTGGCAGTCATGATCTGCAGCAGTTCAGTGATGCTCCCTAATCTGAAAGCGACTGCACAACACACGCCTGTGTGCAGTCTCTCATCAACTTTAAAAACAGTTCCCCCTCCTCCCCCGAAGTCCTAGTGCAAGAAGCTAGTGCTATACAGTTCCAAAATGAAAGCTGCTTATGCAGATAAAGAAGAAAGACTTGCTCTGTATAGCACAATCATCCCCCTCTCTGGAATAAGAAAGAAGGCGGTAGAAATATAGCATTTCTACACAAACCCTGATTTGAAAACCTTTTTCCAAAAAGCTCCCTTTACCAACCTAAAGGATTTCTATTTTGAATTAGTACGTGTGCTTCTCAGCAGAGTATTTATTGGAAAGCTTGCTTAGTTCAAGCGGACACGATCATTCAGAAGCAGTATCTTTTTCTGCCGACTTCTATCTTGCTTTAAGTAAAATGGGATGACTTTTGTAATTTTTGGATTGAAATGCATCATTCACAACGAATTCAGTAACTTGTGTTTTTGTCAACATCAATTGTTTTTCTCTCAAAATAGGAATGTTTCTATCGACTTTTATGCACATTGCACTATTCATCTCTCAGAATTTGAAATAAGCACTCTATTGATTTTTGACAAGATCCAAATAAAGCGCATAAACTCCCTCAGCTTAATAATGCCAAAATCCAAATAATGTTTGCCTTGAGATTCCTTATATATTAATTGTTATTATCTAATTCATTCTGGATGGAGATGATAGTAATCTAGCATAATGTGAAAGCATCTATTTGGAACCCCTGCTTTTGTTTTGATGTTTTAAAAAACCCAGGTGGGAATCATCTTCTCAGATATCTGCACAGACCTGTATAATCTAATTTCTTTTTCATATTAGTTGCCATGGTGAAGAAACTAGCCATAACTGTAGTACTTATTTATACTTTTATTTATTTATCATCCCTCCTCTTCTTAAATACGTACCTGTGTATGGCTCACAATAAATCACAAAAGTACATTTTAAAAACTTGTAAAACATAAGCAAAATACATTAATCAAAGCAATTATGATACAATGCCAAAGCAATTAAACCTTTATTGGGCTAAACAAATAGACCAGCATCTGGGGATACAGCCAGGCTTCACAATTGTCTGACAGGCTATTGGGAGGCTTTTCACACACATTTTTAAAAGCACAAATTCTGCTTGTTCTTTTGAAAAAAGGGTTATAGTCAATCTGCACAGCTGCCTCAAAATATGACCTTTTGATGGACCAGCCACACAGATATTTCCATGTTTATCCAAAGTAGATCAATACAGAGATAAGGACATGGTTGAGACGATCATTTGTGAGTTTAAAAAAAATCAGTAAACTGGACTGTTTTGCTCCTGGTAGCTATAATGCTTCTGCTAACTGGTTAGCCAAGCCATAATAAACAGAGGAATATTCATATACAGAGGAAAACTGATTTTCCCCAAGTAGTTAAAAAACCACACACACTAAGGAATGTTATATGGACACATCACTTCACCCAAATGCTCATTTTCAGTTTTACAATCCAGGCTATGAAGTTGGAATGAACCAGAATATAGAATTCCTTTCAAGGCTAATTTGAGAAAAGTATTTCATACTTCAGCTACTCCATATATGGAATTGCAGCTTTAAACAGTACAATTTATTGATATTTTAGAGAATATGAACTACTGTTTCCAGATTTGGGGAGCATGACCAGGAATGATCAGCATGCATTCTTGTTAATTTCCATGCCTATCGATATGGCTTCCCTTATACTAACCCCTGAAAGAAATGCTATAAAAGAATCGTCACAGTTGATTATAAAAATCAAAACCAGAAAAATAAGTCTTGACTTAAATACCATCCTATACACTAGAAAATGGAACAAATAAACACTTGGGTGGCATAGTTATCAGACTGCAACATTCTGTAGCACACTGCTGTAAATAGCAGAGGGCAAAGTGAATCTCATCTGAGTGGCTGAAGTATAACAAGATTTCTCAATCCTCAAAAAGCAGGGAGGCGGAAATAGCTTCCTTGGAAAGTAAAGCTTTAAAGGTGGAGCTATAGAACCAGAAATTCCTCTCTACATTAATTCTAAAACCTTGTTTTTAAACAAGACAATTAATATACCTTTGCTTTCATCAGAAAAGAATCAACTCCAGCTGAAATTGCTTTTAAAAAAGAATTGGTTCTAAAGGATAATATGCAAAGGTTTGCATCACCTCAATTCACATCCAGAAATAGATTTCTACTGAAACTACAAAAAAGGCTGTTAACAGAAAAATAATTAGCTGAGACCCTGAATCCAACAATTTGCAGATTTCTCTCTCTTTCACACAGACACATAAACACATATGTGCACAGACAGAATATTAAGAACCAGTGAGAAATCCAGCTTGCAGCTTAGCACCATTTTCTGCTATAAAAAAACTGAAAAACCTTCCTGTAACCTAGCAACTATGGCATATCAGCAAGATAAAATCCTACTTCCTGTTACATAAAGTAAAGCCTGGTTCACATCACCATTTGTATCTAACAACTGGCATTTTATTTCTACTACTATAAAAACATAAAGCCATTCTTCATAACTATCATAAAGCTGGTAGCATATTTTCTATTGACCCTACAATAAAGAGGAAAAGAAATCTCATACTTAAAAACTGGTCAGTTCATCTAATCGAAGAGCAAACAATGATTTAAAATATTATCTTTAATATATGAAGGTCAATAATATCATTTACATGAAACAAATATGAAAATTCCAAAGAGGAATAAAGATCAAGCTTTCCCACTTTCAAATGCTATTTATCAAAAACATTTTCAATATTGTATAACCCATTTGGGGGGGGGGGGATAAGAATTCAACAGTCAAAATTTAAAATCCCTAAATGAGAACAAAGCTTTTAGCACCATTTAAGCCTCTCTCTCTCTCTCTCCTCTGTGTGCGTGTAATTTTAAAGGGAAATGAAAAACTCTTTCCTTTAATGAAATGAAGGTGTTAAATTAGCAAGAACGAGATGGAGATCATCCAGTTGTTGTTAGCAATCCTAGCTAGCATGGGCAATATTGTACTGAAGGGTGCTTTCCTACTCCTGTTTTAAGACTAATAGCATGTTTTAGCCAAACAAAATCCAGGTGGGATGCAACGAAGTCTAAAGAAATGCACTAAAAATAGATTAATCAACATTTAAAACACTAATGTATCAAAGCTCCCATTCAAATAACCTAGGGGGACAGTGCTGAAATCCAATTTTTTTTACTACCGGTTCTGTGGGCGTGGCTTGGTAGGCATGGTGTGGCTTGGTGGGCGTGGCAGGAAAAGGATACTGCAAAATCTCCATTTCTCCACCCCACTCTGAGGCCAGCCAGAGGTGGTATTTGCCAATTCTCCAAACTACACAAAATTTCCACTATCGGTTCTCCGAACTGCTCAAAATTTCCACTACCGGTTCTCCAGAATATGTCAGAACCTGCTGGATTTCACCCCTGCTAAGGGGGCAGGCAGTCACTAAAGCTATTTTCTCTAAAATACTATTCTTGGATCTAGCTGTTCTATTAGGCATTTCAGCATTTTAAAGAATGAGAAGGCCCAAATAACTGACTAGCACTTTGGAAGTCTTCTTGGACTTCTGTTCAAGGAGGGCTTTTTGCACATCATCATATTGTGTGATAATTATGAACTTTTCTGCAATGGGATGCATTACTCACTGCCACTCAACCTTAGTCATCTCTTGATAAAATTACTGCTATGACCTGTAATAGGCCTGTCCTTGAAGAGCATTCAGAGAAATTACAATTGGTCCGTAACTCATGCTTATGTAGTTATGGGTGTGCCTCGTGGCACTCATGTAACACCTTGTCACCTTCAAGACCTATACAGTTTACTCAGTTGGGTATTTGCTGAATGGTTTTTTCCAAATAACACTTTGCTCAATAAGATGTAATTGAGTTGGCTGTTTATGTGTCCCTTTGACCAGAGGCATCATCTTCAAGTGTCAGAGAAGCATACTTTTTTCAGTCACTGCCTCCTTCTATAGAACAGCATTCCACCTTCCATGAGATCTGAACATCTCCCTTCCTTTCTGATCTTCAGAAAATTTGTGAAAACATGACTGTTCCACTAAATTATGGAATTTGATTTGCTATAAATAATACTCCTAGGGTTTTTTTCTTCCAGTTTTATGTTATCACCAGTTATGTCTTCCAGTATTATGTTACTACCAGTATTATAATGTACAATTTGTTTTTAAATTTGACTTTATTGTGTTTAATCCCAATTACATATTACAACTTGTATGCCACATATAGTGAGCTGACTAAACCAGCTCTAAGCCATGTAAATAACAAATATTGCCTTTCTATTCAGTTGAATCTATTTTTGCAAATGGTGGAGACTATTTTTTTATCATCACAATTTCTACATAATTCATTTATTATGCACTGATCACACATAAATCAACTGTATTTTTTGGACTGTAAGACACTCCAGATTATAAAATGCACATTAGCTTTAGAGGAGGAAAACAAGAAAAAAGAATCTGCCTCTGCCACCCGTTCGTCACCTCTGTGGCCCATTTGCTGGTGTGGCCCATTCATTGCTGCCCATTCACTGCTGCTGCCTGTACGCTGCCACTGCCCATTCGCCACTGTTGTGGCCCATTTGCTGTGAACGGGAGGTCGCAATAGGCAGCGGCGGCAATCCCCACTTCCTAGAACAGTTGATCGACGCCATACCAACCCCCCTCCCACCACTAAAATATTCACTCTAAGACACACAGATATTTCCACTCACTTTGGGGGGGGGGGAATGCATTTTATAATCTGAAAAATACAGTAATCAGCTTTGTCAAATTACCTCCACCACTCTAATATGTACACACACAGATGCATGTGTGTGTGCACGCCCACATATACACAAATAAACTTACCTATTTCCTGAAGTGAGGATATAACACCAACTATGCCTTTGCATCCACAAAAACTATTATTTCTCAACCAACAATTCCTTTGTAAGATGATCCTCACTGTTATCTCACAAATCCCAGGTGAATCTATACATTTCCAAGGTAGATAAATGTACCTGACCTATTCCTCCAATGAATAGGTCCTTTCACCTCCTTTCTCTAAGTTAAACACTTATTTATTTTTTGCACAAGACATCAAATCTAGCATGAATCTCTTATATCTAGCACTGTATTCTGGAATACATTTACGGTTGCAATGAATGCCTGTTAAATTCTAAACTAATCCTCAAAATCCAACATCTCTGTTCAATGGCAAACATATTCCTTTGTCAAACAAAAGCATCTTAATATTTGCTATTTAATGTTAAGCAAAACACTGTCCAGCATAGCTATCATAGTATGTGTATTTTCAAAACAGGATTCAAGCAGAACTGCTGCTCTGACAATGGAAGTTTGTCCCTTAAAATATTAAAATATTTCATTTTAGTCACAATCTAGCTACACAAAAACAATTTCCCCCAATCTGGTATTCTCCAGAAGTTGGATAGGATACATAGGAATTATAATCCAAAACATATGAAGGGTAACATGTTGGGGATGCTAATCTAGATAATTTTCTAACTATCATAGCACATTATTTTTACCAAAACATTACGGACTTTAAATAAGGTAGTGAAGTATTTTGTTTACATTAAAATTTAGTCCCCCTCAAACTATGAAATAATTGAGCATGCAGAGGTAGCAGAAATCACATGGGCATAAAACATACCACTACTTCTATAGCTCTGAAAATATTCTAATATTGCATATGGACTAATTCATTGGATTTCAACCAGATTTATTTACAAATTACCATATATTAATAAAAATGTCTATATATATATATAATGAAATGTCCCCTCCAAAAGTAATATGCCAAAGTAGAAAAGCATGATGCTCATAGTTTAAGCAATAAAAGAAAATTTAAAACAATTTTAAAGACACTAAATCATTGATTTAATCTTATTTGAAGAAAACACTACTACTCACCACCAGCTCCCTGAATCATGGTGCCTGATTTCTGGACTTCATCAAATTTTGTAAAAATTATGTTCAGCCTGGTTTGAAAAAAATAAAGAATGATGATTTTGGCATTACTTAAATGACATCCAAATAAGACACATTTGTGCCTCTAATTTTAAGTCCTTTTCTTCTTCTAATTAAATGTAAATGTTAAATGAAAACAAAAAAAGAAACTACATTTTAAAAAGAATATGGAATTCCAAACTGGTACCTAAATTGAACTGTATTCCTCTTACCCTGACAAAATTTAGTCCATTCTTCAATCTTAGTTTTAATTTACTGAAACAAAAGGGAGTCCTCAATTTATGGATGATTGTTTAGTGATGGACAATGAAACCCAAAAAAAGCTATTTAGGACACAAAACTCCAATATCTGGGAACCCTTCTATGTTGCCATATGACCA
This sequence comes from Ptyas mucosa, assembly GCA_012654045.1. NCBI lineage: Eukaryota > Metazoa > Chordata > Lepidosauria > Squamata > Colubridae > Ptyas > Ptyas mucosa. The sequence continues at coordinate 3,652,756 of WNWU01000006.1, forward strand.
CATTTTGGGCTCACGTTAACAGCAGCAATTTATGACATTTTTGTGGAAATTGGTATTTACTTTTGATTTCCAGCAAAAAATATCCTATAGCGAACAATGGATTCACTTTATGACTGCTATTTTTGCTTAAAGACTGCCACAATAAGGTTATAAAATTGAGTCTAGTCGTGTGGTAACCTCCCTTAAAATCATCACAACTTATGACCAAAATTGTGGACTCAATTGTACATTGAAGACTACCTATATATCATTTTCTAGGAACATACACAAATAAAATGCCACTACTTCAGGATATGTTGCATTTTAATCTCATTATTTTCAAGATAGTATCATAAAGTTGCTTACAATAATCTGATTTTTTAAAAAAAAAACACAAGTGGACTTCAAAATCTAACAAATGACTCAGAAAGAGCAGCTTTTCACTCACCGAGACTGTGGCAATCCTTTTTTGCTGAGATCAGCTCTTACACGTTCACCTACATGTCTGTAGATTTCTACAAGGCTATTTATTGCTGCATCACGAACCTAATCATTAGAGAATAACAAAGGAAAATATTTATATGTTGCCGTTTATGACTAATTTATGATTAAAAATAGCTATAGTTAATTTTAAAATATTGGCTTTAGAAATCACAATAGGTTCATGTTCATTTAGTTTCCTTGAAATGACCATAGTTAGCGTAAATCAGTATTTCCAATGACATCCAGGCAACAAATCATAATTAAACGAAAGCACAAATTTTCAAAATTTTTCTGAAAGAACCAAGATTCTTAAAAGCTTAGTATAATTCATGCTAATAGCATATCTTGCTATATTATAGCTTATTGGAAAATAATTTCTATACAGGTATGGTAGTTCATGACCAGTCACTTACATCACTGTTCGAAATTACAATAGACCTATCAGGGGTCTACTTATGACCCAGATTTGAAGTTCTGACAGTTGAACCCCCGCCTGTAGTCACATGACAAAACTTTGGGAGCTGGGCAAAAGGTTGCATTTCTGTCTGTTTGCAGCATCCTGTGGTCATGTGATCATGTTTTATGGCAGTTTTGCTGAAAATGGCATTTACTTCTGGTTTTCAGCAAAAGCATGCCCATAGCAAACAATTGTATTGGAACTGGAAATAAAAAGGGAGGGGAATGGTGATGACTTGAATTTTTACTGGAATTTATTGCTGCATGTACATTTCCTGCTTACCTGAGAACCAGGTTATAATGGTTCTTCCCACTATCATTTCCCCACATCATCTTTCCTGTTTACAAGGGCACTGTTCAGAAAGCACTTCATGGTTTGATGTTGTGGTGAAACAATACAAAGCTAACAACTGCACTTCTTAGAGAAAAAAGCAATTGCTGAAACAAGCCAATTGGCTTCAGACACCATGGCCAGTTATCCAATTAAAGAAACTTTCATTAAGTACCGGTAATCAGTGTGTTTGTATGTTTCAGCATGTCTTGGTGAGGAAAAAAAATTTCTCCTTGTTTTTCAATAACATCCATTCATAAAAGGCATTATTTTAACCAAGTATTAAATCAATCACAACTGGATGGGTTTACTATTTATCCATCCATGGATTATTTTACCTTCCACTTAAATGAGTAGGCAAAGCAAGTAACAACGATTAAAACAGAAAGTACAGAAAGTTCCAAAATGGAAATTAAAATCAAAGTAAAATTAATCAACAAATAAAAGAATCAGTCTGATAATGGTAGAATATAAGAGGAAAGAATGAATGAGTGAGTGAACAAGTAGGTAAGTGAGTGATTGGTGGAAAAGATAGCCCTTTACAATTTTCTAAATCTAATGATAATAGACAACAAATGCAACTCCAAAAATAGTTCACTCCGTGGCAGAAGGACTTCTCCTGTGTGGTAGATAAACTAATCTCTGACTGGAAGTATCTGGCAAAGCATTTTTTTTTCACAATTTAATGTGAAAGCAAAAAAAAAACAACCCTAAAAGTGTCAAAGAGGATGTCATCATTATTCATCCAATTACGGAGAAAATTTCTGAAGGCTTTGAGAAATAATATCAGAGCAGATTAATAGACAAGCTGGAACTGCCTAAGGAGATCACAAGCCACGAAAATGTCTGTAGTAATAAATATATGGCATATATAAGGTGCCACAAAACATTTTGCAATGTGTTGCTGCAGAAAACTCATCTGGCTAACTCTATGGTAATTTGTATGTGCATATAATTAACTATCGGACTTTCAGTAGAGCCTCTAGCACAATCAATCACATTTCAACCCTTCCAGCCTTATACCCTGATTTGTTAACCATAGATAACAACAAAAATGCAGAGATTAGTACATTAATAAAAAGGAGCCCATTTTCCCTTAACATGGGAATAGTGCTAAGTATATTCCTAGGGAAAGAAAATATCCTCTTTCAAAAATCAGCGTACCAGTGCAGCAGATTGTTATTAGAGGAATCAAACTCTGTTTCTCTTGTATGTGCAGATTGCTAAGTTTTGTCAATATATTTACAATACACCTGCAGGAGAAATGAAACATGTTTCTTGCCACCATGCTTAACGGAAGAAGCTGTTAAACAATCTTTTAAAATTTCATACTAAAAAGAAATTCTGTCTTTTCTAAATTTTACAGACAGTTTTGGGTTTCCTACCTTTTCTAGAGATAAGAAACAATCAATATTACTTGTTTTTTTAAAATAGGGGAAATGAGGATGAAGTGAAAGTAGATTAAGGCAACAGAAAAGCAAGTTCTCATGCTGAACAGCAATATAAGCTTGGCATTTGATTTTATCTTGGCATGATGTGTGAACCTAGCCATAGTGGTTTGTAAATCTAGACTATAGTTGTTAAGTGTGAAAGAGGCCAATGTAGAGGCCATGATTCACCAATAATGGTTAAATGGTTAAAACCAATTTGATTTTATTGTTTATTAGATTAATTTAGTCCGTACTATCCATCTTATTTAATGTTTTTAGGAGTTTTTATATTTTTTCTAGTTTTGTGTACTTCTCAGATTCCATTGGAGTTAGGCTGCTAATAAATTTAAATAAATAAGATAAATAAAATCAAAAGAAGTGAATTATTCATAGCAGCAATCTTGGTCAATATAATACACTGCATCAGATTTGGCATCCACTTCAGACTCAAGACTAAGTCTAAATCAACTCACACTTTAAAAAAACAAAACAAAAAACTTTTAAACAGGTACAATAGTTTGCTTAAGCTGAACTTTTGAATTCTGCATCACAAGGACCTCTAATACACTAGAAGGTCACAGAGGTGAGATGGATGGTGTAGAAATTTGATAAATAAATAAATAAATAAATAAGGTAGTTATAATGAAAATATAATTTGAATGGCCTTATAAACTATATCATAATAGGTCAATGTGGCTACCTGTCTTTGATCAGCATCAAATACTGATTCAGAAGGGAAGTTCCAGTTCAAAAAGAGGTTAAAATTCAAAATTGATCTAGGGACAATGCACATACACATCCAGACATTAACAATAGCATTTCTAGAAAATGCTTTCCTCTTCTGTATTTTTCTCTCACAGAGCTGCAAACTTTTCTAATTAATCCTCCATTCTTCTTTCCCACAAATCATACTCATCCTGCCAGCCATCTTCACTAGGCCTCTATCCTCATCCCAAACGGTCCTTCCACGCTGTTCTTCCACCTTTCTGGCCTATCATGGCTGAAAGCTCTCTTTGTCTCCATGGTAACCACAGATAAGCCACTGTTCTGCAAGACTAGAGGGAAGTAAGGCTTTGCCAACTGACTGCCCAAGGTCTTAGCATCTTGAGGAAAAGAATGATCACAGGAGGGCCAAACATACATTTTTTTAAAATTTGATTTATATGCCGCCCTTCTCCGGAGACTCAGGGAGGCTTACAATGCGTTAAGCAATAGCCTTCATACTTTTGTATATATTTATACAAAGTCAGCTTATTGCCCCCAAAATATCCACAAGGATATTTTTGTGCATCCTCCCACCAAATTATTTACATATATATGTATATTTTTTCTGAACTGTCACTGTTCAAAGCTACACAACTGCTGATAGGCAAAAGTTCTGGAACTTGGACTTCCACTACTGGCCTTACGTATTTCACCCGTGCCCTGGGACAGGAGGAATCAACTTCAGGATCCCTAGCTAATTCCAATACCTCACAAGTAGTGCATCTCATTCCCCAAAAGAAATGAATAAAAAGGTAGATAAATAGACAGTCATTTTTGTGTGTGTATAAATGAAAATAATGTATTTAAGAGGACTACTAAAGAATAGAGCCATGCTGTTGGCCCCATCTCCAGAGACCCAAGTATTAGTGAAGAATTACCCATGAAAGATTGTTATCTGCATTCAGAAGAGTAGCACTACAGAACAGATGGAAGGAGAAAAGTTAAATGTACGTTTTTTGTCCCAGTCACTAGCATTTCTTTTGAACAACCCAGCAACTCATTTGCCTTATAGCAAGAACATGGGGGCACCTGGTTTATTCCCTCTCCTGCAGGAAAATTGGAGGGAAAAAAATAGAGATTTAAAATATTATTCTATGTCAGTTTCTTCCAACTTGGTGTCTTCCTGATTGGTTTGGGCTACTGTTTCTAAAAATTCTCTGCCATCTTGGCCAATACATATAGAAAGTACCAAGCTGGACAAAACCGTTCTAAATAAATTTTGAGTTATCACACATAAACAGGAAACGATGCCTTTAAATAAAATCATTCAATACTTGATGTTTAGTTAATCATCATAGATTTCATGACAGATTGAGGAAAAATAAAAAATATATATTTAATTAAAACAGCCGTGCAAGTTTATTTTTTACCATTTAAATATCAATAAAGTAAGCCCCAGAAGAAAACAATGGTTTTATGGATTTAGGGGGAACTATTCGTTGGTGTACTTATCAAAAGCTTTTTTACAATGCCCAATTCCAAATTTCTGGGAGGGATACAATAATATAGAACGGTATAAAAAAGCCATCCCAATTACCTCATTTCATACAATTAAAATTCAATAATAAAATACTTGATGGCCCCAAAAGAAAGCTTAGGCACTCCTGCTAAGAGTCAGATCAATATACAAAAACATGGCCAAGGTAATACTCGGCTGGAATTTCTTAACAGTGGTTTTCATGACATGTAATAAAGTTTATGATGCGGCATTTATTTTTTAGTCCTACATTATGCTTTCCGCTCAAATGAGTTATCTGAGCAACATGGAAGTCTTTGCAGAAAAAAATTAGAAACTCAAACGCATTGGAGCTCTTGCCTATAATATTTAAATCCTGGCATCTATTCTAGGGGTAGTGAATGAAGATAACTGCATTTTTTTCTTACAGCACAATTAAACATTATAATTATTATATGAAGGAGGGAAGCAGAAGGTGAAAAATCATGAGAAAAATTAGGATTTGGAATAATACAGCAAAGGTCTGAAATACATTAAATATCAAATATCAAAGTGTTTAATACTAGGTATCATTTAAGGTATGACTCATTTAAAAGAACAAAGGGAAAAAACCACAAATAAAACCCCAGACAATTATTCAAAAGCAAATCAATTTAAAAATCAATGGTCTTTTCTACTTTGTTTCAACTAGAAATAAGAATACTGTTATCCTTTCAGACTACCAAATTTCCTCCCAAACTATATCATTCCAAGGCTGTCTGGCAGTTTCTAAGATTAAATCCACAAATCCAGAAGCAGTGTGAAGTGTTCCAGATGTTGGGTTGAACACTCTGTTCCCAAAATGATGGATTGGGTGACTGACAGTCCATATATTGCAATTAACAGGACAATGCTGATTCGCTGTGGCTTTATATCAATTAGTGAAAGATAGATTATGTTCTGATAAGGTTTGAATTATCTATCCTTTTCAATAAACTCCAATTATTAAATTGACTGAGTTATTTTTAGACCTGTTCATATCCATTAATAATTAGGTTCATGTCTAATTATATATGGATCGGAACTGGTATAATTCTATCTTGGTTTTCTGGCCTGATCAGGAAAATAACACATGTTTTGCAAAGAATATGGCTTAAAGTACCATGTGTAACTCATGCTCAAAAGGATTAAGATGAGGAATAATTAGGAAAAGTCTACATTTTGGGGAAAGACTAATTACCCCATACCAAGAAAGAGAAAAAGAGAACAATTAATACCTGTACAACAATGGAAACCTTCCTCTTTACACTCTAGCAACAGCTGCTCCCCAGTTTGTTAGGCCAGTAGCTGATTTTAAAATGATTTAGAAGAAATACTTATACCTAGAGTGTGCTCTCTGCTATTCATTATTGTGACCCTCTGTTATTTGTGAAAGTATGCAGGGCTTTTTTCAAGCTTCCACGTTAGGCTGGAAAAAAACATTATTTTGCTTTAAGAGTCACATTAGTGACACTGTTTTAATAATTTGGTTCATTAAAGCATAGAATTAGTAACTAGGAAATGAAAATAGGATGGAAGAAGAAAGCCATTCTTTATATTCTCTATTCACACATAAGCTTTCATAGAAAGCAGTCTTCAATCTATTGGTCAGCTGCAGAAGCCAAAATATGCATTGCAAATGCCTCAGCATCCTTTTGAAAGTGTACACAGTTTAAACAGAAAAGCTGGTCTTCTACTAAAAAGGGTGTTAACTTAAGCTTACGATTTCAGTGCTGTACATTTAGTCCTTGAGATATGATAGATGACTAAACCAACATTAAAAGTTACAACAGACACTCCAAAATTACACATGATCCTGTTTCAAATGGCCCCTAATGTCATTCACCCTTACAACACACCACAGAAATGCTCACCTTGCTCCACCCCCATCCCATTCTCTGAGACCCCACAGCGTTTGGGCTTCCTCCCCACATGCCCATTACCCATCTCACTTATCTTTTGAAGTTCTTCAAACCTCACTGTAGGGAAGGAGAGCAGGCCATGTGTCCCTGGGCCATGCATAGGCAACCTGAACATGGCCAACATTTTGTCCCATCTACTTGTGGGCTGGGACAAAATGGAAGCTGCCAGACAAACTGCTTCATTTTGCTGCCTTTACAAGGTCTACATAGCACTGCAGAAGCTACCTACATTGTGGGTAGGACAAAATGGCAGCTGCTTCCAGAGCTGCTCCATGTGGCTGCAGAAAGGAACAATCTATTCCAGTGCTCTGGAAGGTCTCAGAGGCCTTCAAAAGTTAAGTGAGGAGGGGGTGCTTGGCCTGATGGAGTGGGAATCAGGCCTAAAGCTGGAAAGACCTAATGGGAGTGGGGAAAGGCCTGTGGGGACCCAAGGTATGGAAAGTGGAGTACAGGGTCTCAGGGGTTGGGGAGGCCTTGGGAGGCCCAGGACAGGCAAGCCTTGGTCTATGCTAGGTCTCTAAGGACCTAGCCCACCTGAGGCACCCCATGGTCCACTTAATGACCCAGATATTTAATAATTCTTGGGAGAGCAGGAAGACCTTCACCTAACGACCATTGGGAACATACAATGAACAATTTCAGTCTATCTGTCTATAGCTTTGTCTTCTACAGTCAAAACAATTCTTCAAAAAAGAGCTACATACATGCTACCAAATTCAAAGCAGAAGGCAAGTGTTGAGGTTCAGCAAGTCTTTAAGTGGATGAGAGAACAGAGTTTCAATGTCCTACATAGTTTTCTCCTTACAAAATACATGCAGATTAACAATGAATGCCTAGACAATTACAGAACACACTACGTAGTATACAATATTATAATTCAAATGTTTCCTGCTTTTGTTAATAAAATTGCAGAAAAGACATCTGAATATAATCATTCAGAACTCTATATTGGCTCTCTATTTTGCAAACATTGGAGAACTCATCATGGACAGCCTGTCTGGTATAGTGGTTAAGGCATCAGGCTAGAAACTGGGAGATCATGAGTTCTAGTGCCACCTTGGCCACAAAGACAGCTAGGGGATCTTGAGGCAGTCACTTTCTTTCAGCCCTAGGAAGGAGCCGAGGGCAAACCACTTCTGAAAATTTTTGCCAAGACAACTGCAGGAATTTGTTATACAGTCTTTGAGAATTGTACAATTGAATGGAAGAAAAGCAACCTCAAAGATAAGATTATCCCTGTCAGTTTAACAACAAAGTACGTATGGAAAATTTTTGAAAAATTAGAATGTAAGTAGAATAGAAATATTTTCGATCAATAAAATAAATATGTGCTATCATTCAAACATGGGATGCTTCTCCGCACAATCATGAATTCTCCTTTATCAAGGCCTCCAAACTGCTTGGTCAATGCTAATATGGACCAATAAATATGGATAGAACTCCCTTTACAAGGTACGGTTGAAACTGAGAACGAAGAAGCAAGAATTAATCTTAATCATGAGATCAAAGCATCAATCTAGATACAAGAGGGGGGGAAAGGTTATGATTTGACAGATTTGACAAAATGATAGATGTTATTATGTTGCATAACATCTGTGAACATATTTTAAGTTAATTGCATCTTTTCCTGGGATTGTGGAGCAGCAGTCATGTGAATCCCAGAAAAAAACAGAGCTTCCTTAAGCAGTTACTGCTTAAAGATGATGATACATATTTTAAAATACAGAGGCATCTGTAATCAATAAAAGTAGTTAAAACTTTCCTGGTCACATGAAATTTTGGTGTGGTAAAGCTTTGAAATTAAATTAAAATAAAATAGAAATAAAGCCTCTAGAAGAGTTATTCTTCTCCAGGAAGGGTATAAGTAAGCATATGTAGAGCATAAAAGACTCACCTGGCTGTTTGGGTCACCAAGTAAGTTACATATATGGGGCACAATCTTGCTCAAGGTTAAACTCTGAGCTCCAGATCTAAAACAGATGAATAAGAGGAAAAGCAAGCAAGCAACGTATCAGTTAAGTATTTTTCAAAGCAACTGAATGCAGGTATAAATTAGGCATAATAGTCCAACTTACGCATTAAGTGTTGCAATAAGGCAGAGGCAAATTCCTTCTCTTGTCCGGAAATTCTTGTGTTTGAATCCTCCCAAAATTCTGTCCCACACGTACTGTCACAAAATATAAGAAAGTAAGGGGTGGGAAAAGACCCTAAAACCAAGATCAGCTGCATCTGCTTGATCCTGAATATCCTATTGTCACAAGTGTGATGGGGTTGCACACATAATGTGCATGCGTGGATGCATAAATGAATGAAGGCAGTGTAGGCAAGTGGAACTAACTTAACTACTGAAAAATATTTTAGAAATTTATTTTTATTGGATGGGAATATAGTGATATGGCCTCTTTATATTATTTTGGCTGGCTTCTTATCATATCCACATATAAAGGCTCTAAAAAGTTATATTTTGAACATCAAAGCAAGATAATTAAAATATCTTGTATAAGATTCCACTGCTCTGATAGAATGCTAAACAACATGATATTATTTATACATAAAATACTTCATAATCTATATATAATTTTATTCAGAAGTTTTAAAGCACAGATAGCCAATCTATTGTTACAATCCTCAAGTACATCCTAACAACCCCTATTTTGTAGACACAGAATATTCCCAGATCATGACACAGCTTTTTGGTGGCAAATGGCTGAATTTCATTAGCACATTTTTTATTTTATAGCAAATATAAAATCTTATCTATTAGCCCATTTAAAGGAATAGATACTTAGCCTGAAGAACTAATAAATACTAATGAGCAAACAGCAAAGATAACCTGGTCTAAATGGAAGAGTCATCCTTAGATGACTTTAGAGCCTTTATACATGGATATGATAAGAAGCCAGCCATCATTTTAAAAATGATCAGTTTGATTGGTTTGCTTAATGACTGTGGTGTTCCCTTAATGACCGGTGCAAAAAAAGTAGGTAATAAAATCAGGTCAACTGATGATCCACTTAAAAACCATCACAACTTACATCCATAATTTTGGTGTCAATTTGGGTCGTAAATCGAGGATTACCTGTAGTTATGGAACTATAGCAGCTAAATTAGTGAATTTTTCCCAGAGGTCTCAAAATATATTTAATGTTGTTTCTGGTATTAATTGGTTTAATATAATACAAAGTAGACTTTTGAACATAAAGGCTTAAGGTTGAGAATATTCTTAAATATTGCTATGCAAAAAATAAATTATAAATAGAAGCTTTATGTTCAAGCACTAGGATAAGGCTATCTTCACTCCTCTGTGCCTGGTTCTGTATGCTTCAACTGTGGCTTACTCTGATTACAAAAGGAGCACAAATACTCTGATCAAATACACAGGTTAGCTATATGCTTTAGCTTTATCTTATCATAAAAAGATTCCTGACTGTAATACTTTTGGTCACCTCGATTAAGGGTATTTTCTGCACTGATATAAATCCTGCAACTGTTCTGCTGACTTCCCCATACTACCTGTTTAACTACTGAGGACACCTTTGCTGCTACGGTAGATACATAACACCCATCCTATTTGAACAGTAGACTTTATTAGGCATAATTAAAAATGTTCAATACAAATTGAACCGACTTGTGAATGGTTTTCTTGGAGCAGGTATTGTAGCCAATCATTGTACCCGATCATTGTACATTTCCAAGAACTCACCTGGGGACTAGCAGCTTGCTCCATGATTTTTAACAGCAGGGCCTGATCCTGCTCTCGTACAGAGTCTTTTGAATCTCCCAGTCTGTCAATTAGACTAGGTAACACTGGAGAGAAAAAGAAAGGCAGATCACAAAGGAGGATTAAAAAAAAAACACAGTTGGCATTTCAGATCAACACTAAAATATATCTACCTTCCCAAGTGCCTTGTGTGGTGTTTTGGTAAGCTGCTCATGTGGAAGAAATAGACACTTGCTTCAGACAACAGGCTGTGAAAAAGGCTGCCCTGTCACTGTGATGTTTGCATATGCTGCAAACTTCCCAAGTATGTCCAATTGTATTTATTTTCATGCACTGTATTAATGGCTGCTGCCTATATTACCCCATACAGGTAGTCTCTTTGCTTAACGACCAGTTAACAACCATTTGAACCCCCCAAAAGTTACTTACAACCTATCCCCAAAGTTACAATTGTCATACACACACCTGCAGTTATGTGACTGCATTTTAGACACTTGGCAATCAGATCACATTTACATTAATGTTAATTAGTGATTTGAGGCTCTTTGGGATTCATGGGTCCTGCTACAACAACAGCAGTTGGAGACTGTGATTCGGGGTGGGGGGGGGGCATTTCCAGCTTCTGCTCTTGCATCAGTTGTGACCCTAGCTGGGGGTGGTAAGATTTTGTTACACTGGCTGAGGTCCTCATTATCGCCACTTGCTCAGATTACTATAACACACTCTACCTGGGGCTGTCTTTGAAGATCACACCCAAGAATGCAGTTGGTTCAGGGTGCAGCAGTCTGTATGGTGACCAGCATTTGCCAGTGGGGACACATTATACCAATCTGCATTGGTTGCTAAAGGCTCCTGGGAACAATTTTAAAGTGCTGGCATTAACTTTTAAAACTGCTACCCTGTTTCCCCCAAAATAAGACATCCCCTGATAATAAGCCCAATCGGGCTTTTGAGCGCATGGCAATAAGGCCAAGTGCTTATTTCAGGGTTCAAAAAAAATATAAGATAGGGTCTTATTTTCGGGAAAACACGGTAGTTATCTGAATGAGTAGATTCACTCATTTGAATTGACCTGACCAGTTCAGCCTAGCTGGGAAGAAACTATTTGTAGTGTTTGTTTTAAGGAACGTAAGGGAAAGTGCTACTTTTTTGTGCCCGCCTAACTGCTTTCTGGAAACTGGGCTATTTCAGAGGGGATCTTGATTAATGTAGTTTTATTCCATGCTTTCATTAGTTTGTGAACACTTATTTTACACTTTTACTTGATTGTATATTGTTTTTTATGTATTAGAGTCCTTAAGGATTCAGCAATCTACACTGTAAATGTAAATAATAATTCAGTGTCATCAGACATATACGAGAATCTTTCACAGGTATTGACTTTTTTAAATATTTTTTTATCCTGCTTTTATTACTACTGTAAGTAGCTCAGGGTGGAGAATGTATCTAATACACTCCTTTCCTCCTATTTTCTTTACAACAAGAACACTGTGAAGTGGGTTATGCAGAGAGAAACTAACTGGCCAAAGACAACCAACTAGCTGTCATAGCTAAGTAGGATTAGAACTCACAATCTCCTGGTTTCTAGGACAGCACCTTAACAATTACACCAAACTGGCTCTTCATGACTTCCCCATGTCCTGTACAAAGCTCAAAGGTATATTATCCAATCAGCTGAAAACTAGCATTAGGATGACTGGTGCCGAGTCTATAATTTCATTCAAGGGTCATGCTTGTAGGGATTCAGGACCTATTCCTCTCTACTTTAAAAATAACATACAAAGGTAGGCCACCTCATAAACTGTGGGGCAAAAAAAGTTTTAAAAGACAATGTGACCCTGGATTTTAGCTGGATTCTTTGGCTACAAACTTAATTCCTTTTCCATATTCTTCCCAATTTACAATTTTCAAAGGAAACTACAATCCTTGCATACTGTGCCTTTGTATCCTTTTTTAATGTTTTGCACACTCTATAAGAGTCTCTTCCCTTCTTCTCCTTGCCTCAACAAATGCAGACAGAAGCAGGTATAAATGTATTTACTGCTATAATGTGATGGCCATTAAACAGAATTGTCAAGCTTTGGAGTGCAAACTCTAGGGCACATTTTTTGTTGCTGGGTTCACACCACCTACTAAAACCTAAACCAGGATTCACAGAATTGCCATATTCCGATAACATGTTTTACTAAATAAGCAAGCCATATTATGACTTAGCATAATAGCCTACCTAACACAACATGCTAAAACATGTTGTGATATTAAGGTTGGATTCCCACAACATCCTGAATCATCTAACTGCATTTTAGGTTAGTATATTGTATGAACCCAGCCTGCACATTACCAATGTTCCTCAGGGAAAACTGCAACAGCAAAATAATTATGCGGTTCTTATCTAACATTATTACAATGCAAAGTAATTTCTGTCTTCATACCAATGGCAAGTTCCTGGTTTTTTTTAATTATTGCAGGTTGCTGTTCCTTCTAACTAACAAGAACAAGCTTGCCCACATATATGACCTTAATTTCATCATCAAATAAATGTAATTTTAGGGAAAATTACCAAGGCCAGTACACCCTGTTTAATACAGCAGCCTATCCCTTGGCTTAGATTATCTCACCTGTGCCAATTTGAGCTTTAAATCTATCTTGGAGCCGTGACACAAGTGCAGATAAGATGTCCAAGCCCAGCAGGACAACCTGAAAACAACAACAAAAAGAAGGTTAAAAAAAGATGCAGTATCTGAATATGGAAAAGAAATATGAATATGAAAACAGTGAATATGCAACGTAGTCATTAAAAAGGATATTAAAGGAATGGGCTCTCATAACTCCCAAATAAATGGTTGTTAAAAGTTGCACAAACTTCATTTTGATGTTTAAAGGGCTCTGGAGTCTTCTAGATAACCAATGCTGTAGATAACCCTATAATTAGGCAACTACTATGAAATAAATGAACCCAATTCAACAACTAAGATGGACAGAAACCAATGTCGCTACTGATGCTATGCACCTTTATTGGAATAAATCCTTCTATTCAATTATCCAACTTTGCTCAGGACAGTAAATGTTCTATTGCTTATTCTGTCCTTGCTTCCCATATACTTAAATGGCAGGTTGAGAATTCTGGATTACAGAGTGATATTAAAGTTTTAAGCTTGATTGCTTATTACGGATTAATTAACCCATGTTGTAAATTTTGAAAGAAAAAGAGTAGAGAAATGATATCAGGTTATGTAGTGTTGCATTTTGTTTGTGGTTTCTTAGTTATGATTCAGGAAACCTAACTAACATCTATGCAACACCTCAGGAAAATGCAGATAAGTAGAACAGCTGCAAGTCTAAAAATTAATTTCCATAAAAGTTATCAATACTGGTTTAAGATAAGCAAGTGAGGAGAGAGAAACATTATTTGAAATAATACATAAAATGGCAAATCAAACTATACTGAAGATGCACCAATTTGTAACCTAGAAGTTATCAATAAGCAAATTAACATTAACTGAGTTAAAAAAAAAACCTGGGCCAAATATTGTATAAATTGAATTTGTTGACATGTTTTTACCAAGCTTAATCATTGTTTTGAAAATGATGTATGCTATATCATGTGGCACCACAGGACTAATAAAACAATGTACTCAAATTCAATGTTATTTAAAATAATATCCAGTAACATTCTTTATTAGTAATAAATCTTTCAAGAATTTATCAAAGCCATATTGGTGTATGGGGTGGGGGGCAGGAGAGGGGGAGATTCGAATCCTTATGTTGGCAGTACATTTATGACTAACCAAAGGATTAGTCATTCAGAATTGGACAGCATATAAATTTAATAAATGGATTATAGATTTTGAATACATGCTGTTTTGAATCAAAATACATTTTGAATCCATACAATTATACATACTTCAACATGTAAGGTGGAGGGGAGAGACCATAATGTAGTATTTGCATTTAACTTATTCCAACTCGACATCTTTAATGCAATTACAGTATTATGAATGTATTGGTTTACATCTAATAAATTTAAAGAGTCAGAGAAAAATAACGTATGCTGATATAAACTTTCCCAAAATTACTTTTTAAAAATACTAAACTAAAAGCAAAAAAAAAAAAATCCCACCAAAAAATCCCTACATTCTACAAAGCTGTAATTTTAAAACAGCCTTTATCCCTCCTGCAAAATGTTCTAACTACAAAGCTACGCATTCTTGAATTTGCAGCCACAACATATCTGCAAGGAACCAGACTGGAGAAATGTTTGCATGAAGCATCCTGAAAGGAAGCAAACCTAATATATATTTTAGAAAGCCATTAAGTAGCAAATTTATGTAGTTCCCAGAATGTACTTGCTGCAGAATTCAGAGATTAATAAGCCTCCAAATACACACTAAACTCCAAACACAAAAGGAATTTACATGCAGAGCTCTTCTGTTACAGGAAGCTTACCCAAATAGGGCAGCCTTTCTCATGCCTGTGCCTTTCAAGGGCACTGGACTACACCTCCCATCATCCTCCTTTGTGTGGAAGTTGCAGTCTAAGGTGTGGGGTTGCGCCCGTTTGGAGAAAGCTGGTCTGTAACATTACTAAGGGCTTCAACTAAAAAGAAAAAACGATCAACCAAGCTCTAAACTCAACGAGGACACGTATAGGAATGCAGTCTAAGCAAACCTAAAGAGGATGTGAAGGATGCATTTCCCCCATCGCCAGGCAGGCGCGCCAAAACAAGATCTTCACAAGCGGAAGAAAGCATTGCTTCGATGCTTAAGACCGCCTCCCCCGCTACGCTTAGTCGTAGCACCGCCCACTATGCAAAGCGACTGCTGCAAGGCATTTTGGGTAACCTCGAAACTTACGAAGAGAGGAGCCGGAAAGCTGCTTGCTTTGCAAATACTTCAGAAACGGCATTAATCAACACGCCGTCCGTCGCAAAGCAGTCTAAGGAAGCAAACGCGAAGGGTCGCGCCTCACTATGATCTCGATGGGTTTCCCGTTCAGTTCCCCAGACCGCCGCCTCCACAGCCTCTCTCAACCATCCTTATCTTGGGGTTGCGCTACTGTTCAATGAACGTCTAGTGAGGACAGTACTGCTAACACCTACACAACACATCGGCATCCTTGGGGCTTGCTCCCCACATGAGGTGCAATTTTTGGAACCTTCTTTTAAGTATACCCCCCCACAGCGGGGTACAAATCCACGAAACAATGTTAATACATAGCGTTTCCTTGTTTTGTGCTACCGTGGGTATATTAAATATTGACACAACTGTCCCTAGCTTCTTTTTCATTAGCTGCCACCAGGTGGTGCTATAGATTACATGGTAGACCCAGAATAACCAAGTTGTATTTAGGAGGGTTTGAAATCTTGCGACTTCTGCATCCTAAAGCAGTCATAAGTAACCTGCTTATTTCCATAGGTACTATTTATTCGACAACAAAAAATACAAACGGAGCCAAGAGCACAGAGGTATTTGAATCTCATACAAAGCCCCCTTCAAAACTACTCCTTCCACCTTCGATACAGTGTCTTCAATCGCCAAAGGCATCTAACAAATCAAAGTTAAAAGCTGCCTGTAAAACATTAATAGATTGTTAAGGAAGGCAAGTGGTTTCTTCCCCAATCCTTCAGTGTGTTGACATTTCTAGGAAAATCAGGAAAGCTAAAGCAGCTGTGTACTCATTTTTAACTGTTTTATCAGCCTTGGACCAATCATCCTCCTTTAAGTAAAAGGTGGGGAGAATCCCCCTGAATCAGTGTTGGCTGGGGAGTGCCTGGACAAGTCCCTGAGATTTTCTTGGCAGGGTTTTTCAGCTTTGCTCTTGCCTACTACCCAGGGCTGAAAGAGAAGGACTGGCCCAAGGTCACCCAACAGGCTTTAGGCCTAAGGGAGGAGCTGGAATTCATGATCTCCCAGTTTCTAGTCTGCTGCCATGACACCACGCCCAATTGGCTGATACCCAAACTAGCAAAGTGGAAAATTTAGGACTCCCCTCCCCCCTGAAATAGCAATAGAAGAGGAAATGTGTTAGATGTTTTTAACCAGGTGCCTTTAAGAACTATAACTAAAGTGGCAGTTTTTTTAGGTAAAACCTCCCCCTAAGTCAAACTGAATTCCTGGCCACATGGAAGTTTTCAATTCAGCCACCTTCTGAGACTTTTTTTTTCCCATTCCCAGTCTAGCTTAATCTTCTGAATCTCGTAGTGCTCACTTATCCAAATGCTAACCAGGTCCAATCATGCTTAGATTTTTTGAGATCGGCCCACTTGGTCTGCCACCTGCTATGAACTCTGCATTTCTACAAAGAGGAATCAAGAATGATCCACTTTGCAAGGAAGCAGAGTAGAATGTATGCTGCCCAGAGTCACTTGTTGAGATGGCAATAAAGAAATAAAATGCAATACATACGTACATACAGTATGTCACAGAAGTGAGTACACCCCCTCACATTTTGTAAATATTTATGTATATCTTTTCATGTGACAACACTGAAGAAATGACACTTGGTTACAATGTAAAGAAGTGAGTATACAGCTTGTATAACAGTATAAATGTGCTACCCCCTAAAGTAACGCAGCACACAGCCATTAATGTCTAAACCGCTGGCAACAAGTGATAATGTCCAAATAGGGCCCAAAGTGTCAATATTTTGTGTGGCCACCATTATTTTCCAGCACTGCCTTAACCCTCTTGGGCATAGAGTTCACTAGAGCTTCACAGGTTGCCATGGAGTCCTCTTCCACTGCTCCATGATGACATCACAGAGCTGGTGGATGTTAGAGACTTTGCACACCTCCACCCTCCGTTTCAGGATGCCCCGCAGATGCTCAATAGAGTTTAGGTCTGGAGACATGCTTGGCCAATCCATCACCTTTACCCTCAGCTTCTTTAGCAAGGCAGCGGTCGTTTTGGAGGTATGTTTAGGGTTGTTACCATGTTGGAATACTGGCCTGTGGCCCAATCTCCAAAACGATGGTTCCAGAAATCCATGTCCTAAGTTTGCTTGTCTGCAGCAAACCGTTGGCAGGCTTTCTTGTGCATCGTCTTTAGAAGAGGCTTCCTTCTGGGATGACAGCCCTGCAGAACAATTTGATGCAGCTTGCGGCGTATCGTCTGAGCACTGACAGGCGCACACACACACACACACCCTTCAACCTCTGCGACAATGCTAGAAGCACTCATATGTCTATTTCCCAAAGCCAACCTCTGGATATGACGCTGAGCACAGGCACTCAACTTCTTTGGTTGACCATGGCGAGGCCTGTTCTGAGTGGAACCTGTCCTGTTAAACCGCTGTATGGTCTTGGCCACCGTGCTGCAGCTCAGTTTCAGGGTCTTGGCAATCTTCTTATAGCCTAGGCCAGGGGTCAACAACCTGCGGCTCTGGAGCCGCATGTGGCTCTTTCACCCCTCTCCTGCAGCTCCCTGTAACTCAAAATATGTGTCACAACTGCCAATGTGCGACACCTACCGGCACACAATTTATTGAGCTTTTCAACCTCCAGTAGGCCAACCATGGATAAATCTATGAAAAGAAGAGTTTCGGAAGAAAACAAAACATTTAATTCAACTACATATGCTAGTTTTGTGGCCGCTCAAGAAAGAATCAGGCACGGGAAGGGTTTTGTGGCTCCTGATGTTTTCTTTTCTGTGGATCCAAATGGCTCTTTGAGTGTTTAAGGTTGCAGACCCCTAGCCTAGGCCATCTTTATGTAGAGCAACAATTCATTTTTTCAGATCCTCAGAGAGTTCATTGCCATGAGGTGCCATGTTGAACTTCCAGTGACCAGTATGAGAGAGTGAGAGCAAGAACACCAAATTTAACACACCTGCTCCCCCTTCACACCTGATACCTTGTAACCCTAACGCATCACATGACACCAGGGAGGGAAAACGGCTACTTGTGCCCCATTTGGACATTATCATTTAGGAGTGTGCTCACTTTTGTTGCCAGCAGTTTAGACATTAATGGCTGTGTGTTGTGTTATTTTGAGGGGACAGCATATTTACAGTTATACAAGCTGTATACTCACTACTTTATATTGTAGCCAAGTGTCATTTTTTCAGTGTTGTCACATGAAAAGATATACTTAAATATTTACAAAATGTGAGGGGGTGTACTCGCGCCTGTGACATACTGCACATACATACATATACACATACATACGCCATCTTGCTCTTTTAGGCAAGTGACTTATACCCATCATAGAATCCACTGACAGCTGTCCATTCTATGCATTTAAACAAATACAGTAATACCTACATTTTAAACATTAATTGATGAGTCCCTCATTCTTTACATTATTATTTCTGTATGTTTCCATTTTCAAATCTGGACATTGAGTAGATCCACTATCTGGAGAGTGGGAGATAAGTTTTTGGATGCTCACCTGTGGATCTTGCTAACTCCCTCACTATTGATGGGGTTTAGTTGGGACAATTTTGAGGGTTGGGAATTCAAGGTCCTGTAGTTGCTCAGGTCACTATTAAAAACTATTAAAAACCAGAGTGTATATGTTAAGAGTGTATATGTTTGGTCCCCTGACATCAGGGATGCCACAGCATCCCAGTCTCTTCAATGATCCTGCCCTAATAATTGCAAAGTACGGTCATTTTGAGGCACTCTCCACATCTCACCTTTGAAAGCCTCAAAGCCTCAACTGGAAAATGCTGTGGCCAAGTTGGTAAGCTAGATCACATAGCATCAGTCCTAACGCATGTTTTACCAGCTACTGGGAATCAATTGTCTTTTTCTAAAGCTTAAAAAAGCCTTCCCAGTTCCCCATTTGAGGATTTTCTGCTGGTTTTCTCTCCAAATAATAACCAGATCTGATCCTGTTCAGCTTTTCAAGATCAGTCAAGGTCAGCTACAGTATGTGCTACTTCATGTGCTGTTTCGTACTTGTGGGTAAGGCCCTACGGGTCACACCACCAAAATAACTGCTCGACTATTGTCACATTGCAACTATTACCGCGAAGTGATTCTGCTTGACTGAACTAGGTCTATGCAATTTGCACCATCAAACTTACATAGCAAATTATGTGTGATCTAGGCATACATTAAAAATCAAATTATCACTGCATGTTCTAAGGTGGCATTGCTTTAAAAATATAAATTTTTACTAGGGAAAGTCTATTACCTAAAATAAAGCACCAAAGAGGGCAGGAGAAGAAACCATGGATGGAAACTAATCAAAGAGAGAAGCAACCTGGAATTAAGGAGAAACTTCCTAACAGTGAGGACAATTAACCAGTGGAACAGCTTGCCTTCAGATGTTGTGGGTGCTTCATCACTGGAGATTTTTAAGATTGATATTTATTGATTGATTGATTGATTGATTGCAATTTATATGCCGCCATTCTCCCAAGGGACTCAGGGCGGCTTACAACAACAATCAACAATACAAATCACAAAATAATAAAATCAGTTAAAAAAAAACCCATTAAAAACCATATATAAAATTATTACAGTTTGTACAACCCCTAGCAGAACAGGTCATTTGCCGAAAAAGCCACGTCTTCAGTTCGCGGCAAAAGGAGAGGAGGTCTGGAGCTATCCTGAGCTCGGTGGGCAACTCATTCCAGAGGGTCGGCACTCCGACAGAGAATGCCCTCCTCCTGGGGGCCGCCAGTTGGCATTGTTTGGCTGACGGCACCCTGAGGAGGGCAGCTCTGTGGGAGCGCACAGGACGATGGGAGAAAGGCAGAAGATGGTCCTGCAAGTACCCCGGGCCTAAGCCATGTAGGGCTTTATAGGTGAGCACCAGCACCTTGAAGCGGACCCGGAGAGTAATCGGCAGCCAATGCAGCTCGCGCAGGAGAGGTGTTACACTGGAGTAACGAGGAACTCCAGCAACTACCCGCGCGGCCGCATTCTGGACCAGCTGGAGCCTCCAGATGTGCCCCAGAGGCAGCCCCATGTAGAAGGCGTTGCAGTAATCCAACCGAGAAGTAACAAGGGCGTGGGTGACCGAGGCGAGGGCATCTCGGTCTAGGAAAGGGCGGAACTGGCGCACAAGACGGACTTGTGCGAAGGCCCCCCTGGTTACCACCGTCAAATGGTCATCCATGGACAGCCGGGAATCCAGGAGGACACCCAGATTGTGGACCCTAGCGGAGGGGGCAAGAGTCTCCCCTCCTATCACTAAAGATGGTACCTCTAGATCCCGAGATGCCGGCATCCACAGCCACTCAGTCTTGGATGGGTTGAGTCTGAGTCTGAGACTGGACAGTCAGTCTGAAATGGTATAGGGCAATGATGGCTAACCTTTTCCAGACCGAGTCCCCAAAGCGCATAGGCAGGCAAATGCGCGCACATGCCTGAACCCCCAAAATGCAATGTGTGTGCAGCTCCTGCGCAGGCACCCCCTGTGCTTACACGCATGCCCCCCACACACAACCCGCGCAGGAGGCGCACGCACATGTACGGCAGAGCTGAACTGGGGTGACGGCTCCCATGCCCACAGAGAGGACTCTGCATGCCACCTGTGGCATAGATTTGCCATCACGGGTATAGGGTATGCTGCTTGAGTAGGGGGTTGTACTAAAAGGCCTCCAAGATCCCTTCCAGTTCTATTCTTATTATTATTCTTTTTCCATGTTATCAGAAATACCATATGCTAGAGTTGCTTAATAATGAGGTGGGCGGCATATCAATTTAATAAACAAATAAATATATAAATAAAAGGGGAAAGGAAATCATTCTTTATTTTATTTTTAAATACATATGAGTCACCTTTAGGCGAGATGATTGAGTGAAAATTAGCAGTAGCCCAGACACCAATGAATCACGGTGGACATCATATTTGAAAGTCTATCCTTTGATTTGCCCCTTGCAAAGGAGAGCAACAAGACTCTTTAGTGTTGATGAAGGATGTCTAAGGAGATCAGGATCTATATTACCAGTCAGTCTTTCCAAATAAGAGTATTTTTTTCCTGACAAGCCAGATAGGAATGTTGTATTGCATGTATTTATTCATAAAAGATTAAATATATTCCCCATCCTTAGGAGAGTATAAAAGTACAAAGATCAACAGATATACACCTTGACAGAAAAAACAGAAATTTAGTGTAACAGAAGCACAACAGTATATATCACTCAGCTATGTGGCAGTAGTACTTAGCCAATCGTAGTTTTTTCTGGAAAAGTTAAGCACAATTGAGAGTTTGATGTTAGTTGGGACTAGAAGCCAGTACAAAACTGCAGTGCTGAAGGCTACTGTGGAAAACGACAAAACATGCTAGAAGAAAGCAAGAGCAAATCTGATTTACATTAGCTAAGAAAACTATGTGGACACTGTGTGTCCATGAAGGCACCAGATGTTGATCTCAGACAGAGGCTTAACCTAAAGAGTTAATTAAATTCACAGCATGTGATGGAATATCCGAGCCTTGGTGGTGCAGTGGTTAGAGTACAGTTCTGCAGGTTACTTCTACTGACTGCTGGCTGGCTGCAATTTGGCAGTTCAAATCTCATCAGGCTTAAGGTTGACTCAGCCTTTCAATCTTCCGAGGTCGGTAAAATGAGGACCCAGATTGTTGGGAGCAATATGCTGACTCTGTAAACTGCCTAGACAGGGTTGTAAAGCAGTGGTGAAATCTAAAGTTTGTTATTACCGGTTCTGTGGGTGTGGCTTGGTTGGGGGGGAGGTGTTAATGTGACTGGGTGGGCATGGCTATCTTTTTTTTTTTTTACTTTTAAAACTATTTTTTCTACAACCTCTTCAGCAAAGAGGTTGTAAAACAATGCTTTCAAAAGCCTCTGACGATCCCAGCTGAGTTGCCTGATCAGCACAGGCTTTTTTTCTTTTAAAAGCCTCTGCCGATCAGGCAACTCAGCTTGGATCATCAGAGGCATTTAAAAGAAAAGAGCCTCTGCCAATCAGGCAACTCAGCTGGGATCGTCAGAGGCTTTTAAAAGCATTTTTTTTTCTACAACCTCTGAAGAGGTTGTAGAAAAAATGCTTTTAAAAGCCTCTGACAATCCCAGCTGAGCCACACGATCATCAGAGGCTTTTTTTTTTTACTTTTAAAAGCATTTTTTCAGCCAAAGAGGTGGTCGAAAAAATGCTTTTAAAAGCCTCTGACAATCCCAGCTGAGCCACACGATCATCAGAGGCTTTTTTTTTAACTTTTAAAAGCATTTTTTCGGCCAAAGAGGTGGTCGAAAAAATGCTTTTAATTTTTTTTAAAAAAAAAACCTCTGATGATTGTGCGGCTCAGCTGGGCATTTGGGGAGGGGAGGGATTTTTGCTACCGGTTCTCCGAACCAACCGCCTCCATCGCTACCGGATCAGGCGATCCAGTCCAAACCAGGAGCACTTCACCCCTGCTGTAAAGCACTATAAAGCGGTATATAAGTCGAATACCTATTGCTATATACCCGTGATGGCGAACCTATGGCACGGGTGCCACAGGTGGCACGCGGAGCCATATCGGTGGGCACGTGAGCTCAGCTCTGGCACGCATTCGTGCGCCAGCCAGCTGATTTTCAGGCCTTCCGGGCCCACCAGAAGTCAGGAAACACACTGTTTCCAGCCTCCAGAGGGCCTCTGGGAGGGGGAGAAAGCCGGTTTTGCCCTCCCCAGGCTCCTAGAAAGGCTCTGGAGCCTGGGGAGAGCAAAAAACGGGCCTACCGGGCCCACCATGCCATCATGTGCCAAAAACGGGGGAGCACGGAAGGGGAGAGGCGCATAGAATTATGGCTGTGGGCACGCATGCATGTGACCCCACTGCACTCCCCCCGCTTTTGGCACGCGATGGCAAAAAGGTTAGCCATCACTGCTATATACTATATTTTGGAAAGCCTGCACCAATGAAAAAGGCTTCATTAGGCACCAGAATGATACATATATCGAAGTCAGGTTCATGCAGATGTCCAAAACCAATGCAGTCAAAGAGAAATCGTCAGCCGTTTTATTTCAAGTGGCAGGGTGTTTTAAGATCATACATTCTGATAAGACCACATTTTCCTACTTTGGCATCTTAATCTTCTGCCAGCATGGACAATGTATCTGGAGATGCAATGGTTGGTGTCATGGTCTAAACAGCCTACAACGGCTTCGCTTTAAGACCATGAAGCATGGGGAAAAAATACACAGGAACATAGAAAATGGTGGAAGAAGCCGGGGGCTATACCTATAAGAAGGGAATTGCGTCTTTTCACAGAGAAAGGACAAGTCAACTGTGCAATGTTGCTTCACTCAGGTTTTCCAGGACAATTTCTTATCTAGCTGCACCACATCATGTGTCTGAGAAATTTTAGTCATGCCCGAGCCTAAGTGGCCAAAGTAAATTGCCCCATTTTAGGACACTTTCCTGCCACTGTTGTTAAGTGAATTGCTGCAGTTGTTAACTTATTAACACGGTTGTTAAGTGAATCCGGCTTCCCCATTGATTGTGCTTGTCAAAAGGGGATCACATGACCTTGGGACACAGCAATGGTCATAAAGATGAACCAGTTGCCAAGCATCTGAATTTTGATCACATGATTGTGGGGATGCTGCAAAGGTCATAACTGTGAAAACGGTCATAAGTGGTGAGTTAAGCGATGCCGTGTCCTCCCTCTTGCAGTGCCTGGAGGCTGTTAGGAGCTGTGTGGGGAGCAACGGGTTGATATTAAACCCTGGCAAGACCAAGTGGCTTTTGGTTTGGGGTTCATTGGCTCAGGGAGAATTGCCACCACTGGTGTTGGATGGGGTGGCACTACCCTAAACAGACCCTGTGCGTAATCTGGAGGGTTCTCCTGGACTCATGACTCCTGCTCAAAGAGCAGGCGGCGGTCGTGGCCAGGAAGGCCTTTGTGCAACCGCGGGTTGTTAGCCAGTTAAGCCCTTTCCTGGACCAACAATCCCTACTCACGTCATTGATGCCCTAGTCACTTCCCGTCTTGACTATTGCAACACGCTCTACATGGGGCTGTCCTTGAAGAGCAACTGGAAGCTCCAGTTGGTCCAAAATGCAGCGGCCCACATGTTTTTCTGCAGACCCCAGTGTACACATGTATCACCTCCCCTGCGGGAGCTGCACTGGCTGCCGATTTGCTTCCAGGTGCAATTCAAGGTGCTGGTTGTCACCTTTAACGTCCTTCATGGCTTGGGACCAGGTTATCTGAGGGACTATCTCTTGCCGGTTACATCTACCTGACCCATCAGAGTAGGGAGGCAGGGTATGTTGCGGGTCCCATCTCCTAGGGCAGTGATGGTGAACCTTTTCGAGTGCCAAAAAAGTTGCGCGGAAACATCGCACACATGCACGCTCGTTGGGGCTGCGCTCTGGAAAAGCCAAACTTTCAGGTTCTAGCATGTATGCACGCCCAACGATCAGCTGGCCAGCACGCATACACAGGCCGGTTTTTGGCACTGCCACGCGCGTGAAAGACAAATGATCATCATGCATGCATGCCAGAAACCCGGGAGACAAACAGGCAAGGCCGCACATGCCGGGCAACATGGCTTTGCGTGCTTCTTTGGGCACATGTGCCATAGGTTCACCATCACAGCCCTAGGGAGATACACCTGGTGGGAACCAGAAGAAAGGCCTTCTCCATGGTGGCCTCCTCTCTCTGGAACATCATCCCCACAGAGATTAGAATGGCCCCCACTCTAGCACTCTTCCAAAAGGCGCTGAAGACCTGGTTCTGCCAGCGGGCCTGGGGAACCCAGAGTGGGATGAAGCCCATTAAATGGCTTGTGTGAGGTGCTGTTGCTGGGGATTGATTTTAGTATATTAATTTATATTATATGACTCTTATTAGTTTTATATGGGGTTTTATATTCTGTAAGCCACCTTGAGTCGCCATGTGCGAATGGGCAGCAATATAAATTCCATAAATAAACAAACAAACAAACAAGTCATCTTTTCCAGTGCCGTTGTAACTTTGAATGGTCACTAAATGAACTATTGTAAATTGAGGACTACCTGTATGCAACTTCTTATTTCTGTGCCTTGTCTTTTATGCCTTAGGTCTCACATCAACTCTTCAAGATAGCCCAATTTTTCCAGTGGAATTGTTCTGTAGGAAAGAAGGAGGGACTGCTATGTACACAACCTTGAAAGCTGGATTGTTGTATCCTGCCCAGAGCCAAAGAGATGCTGGCAAAACATGGGGTTTCCATTCGCACAACTCTCGTTTACAGACTAAAGACTGATGCAACCCTATTGTAAGAATGGGACTGGTTCTAAAATTGGGTTATCAATTCAACCAGCAATTAAACTCATTTGTAGGAAATAAGTACCACTAACCATATACAAAATCCATAGGGAGGAAATATGAAACTCAAAACAGAAGTAGCAGGATTACTTCCACTGACAAATCCTGTGTTACCAATTCAGTACAGCAAAGTGTGAAACCTGCAAGGTTCTAAATATAAAAGAAACTGAATTCCTCATCACACACACCTGGTTCCTGGGTTTAGACAAATGAGAAACAGTTAAACCCTCTAAGATCTTTTTATCTATGTCAAATCAGTATTTAAAATTAGATAAGGGGTCAAACTATTGCAGAGTATTCTTTCACAGGGAGAGGGGGGGGGGGGGGGGGGGGGGGGGGGAAATCCAGTGCTGTTAGAATAGCAACCAACCAGCCCTTTGCCAGTATTGTCAGATCATTAGCAGAGTTGTCCCAGGGCTTATAGGTATAAAAACTTTGGTTGGCTTGGAAAACATTGCTGGTTTTTACTTCAAGGAACTTTACTCTTCAAAATGGCTGCCTTGACTTGGCTAGCCAAGAACTACAGCATAAACTACACTAGAAAAAGGAAATGTCTGACAGAAACAAAGACAGAATTGTCTTAATCTGAACCAGACCCTGGGTCCATCTAGTGCAGGGATGGCTAGCCTTTTCTGCAGAGTGCCAAAAGTGCACAAAAGTGCACATGTGCACACCCATAATACAGTGCGTTTGCAACCCCCCCCCCAGTGTGCCTGTCCCCGTCCATGCCCCTCCCCCTGTGCATGCGCGTTGCCTCTGCTCATCATATGCCCCACCCATGCTCGCCCGGCCCCTGCACATGCGTGTGCAACCCCCACATGGGGCCCTCGCCCCAACACATATGCATGTGACCCCATACATTTGGCCCACCCCTCAAGAATGTGCATGCATCTCCCACATGCACTCTGCCCCCGCGCATGTGCGGCAGAGACTTGAAAACCAGCTGGCCAGCAGGAGGCACACGTGCATGCATAAAAGAGCTGAGCTGGGGCGATGGCTCGGATGCCCGCAGAGAGGGTTCTGCATGCCACCTTTCACCATCACGGGACTAGTGCCTATTACTATTCAAACTAGGGGCAGGCAAGCTAGTGACTTTTTAAAGTATAGCCCCCACATTTTCCTGCTACTCATCCTGTTGATTGGAGTTGAGGGGAGTTAAAATTTCAAAACATTTGGAAGGCTCTAGGTTGATCTACAAGAGTGGTCAGTTTCTCCTCAAATTGTTCAAAAAATCTGGAGATGCTTGTCACTAACATAGACTTTCAAATGCAAAGTAGTTGTGCTAGCACTGAACTATGATATTTCCATTTATTGTACCTAAAAATATTAGATGGCATGTAACAGAATATGGAATGTGTCACATCACGTCTGAAGTGAAAATCCCACCCAGTTTTTACCCATGTGTATATTTGTGATTCTTCCTGTTTTATTAATTCTGGTCTCTTACACATCTCTTTTTTGAAACTCAAACTAACATGGGATATAGGGAATCTTGCTGAACTACCTAAGTACTGCTATTTTAATATGCTTCCCTCACTTTAAATATATGCATGGTTTTACCAGGTTCAGAATTTTTCCAAACAATCACAAAAATTACCCTCCACAAACTTGAAGAAGCCATCTGAACACCCTAGAAGAGAACAATAGAAGAAACTATTTTATCTCTCTACTTGTGACAGTGTAATACTTTGATGAACCTAAATTGCAAAAACAAGAAACCTCTTTTTGACATCAGTTATAACTTTTTAGAAACGTAAAAGCCAACAGACCCAGTGAACCCCAAATCACAAAGGCTGAATTTTTTCCTCCCTCCTGGCCATGGAAAAGAACACCTGGACAACAGCAATAGCCTCCAGATGCCACTCTCATCGGCTTTCCCTAGTAGGCTGGTGGTCAAGGGTAATGGAACTATAACTTAACATTTAGGTAGTCAAAGTGCCCCACTGCTAAAATACACCATCATCTGATTTTTCAGATAGAAATCTTTTTTTTCATCCTTCAGGGAAATAGAGGGATTGAATATAGATCTCCTGTAAACTGCCTTCTTCCAGTGAATGCTAGCCTTCCTGCAATCTCCGAGGATAAGGAGGAAGGAGAAAAAGTTGCTTTTTGAATTGTAATCTTCTGCAAACATAGTACTTTATTAAATACTGCTGCATGATTGATGATACAAATGTCTATTTCTTTGAACTGATTATGTAAATATGATTTATTAGTTGCACATGCATAGATATATAAATGCACCACCACAAATCTCTGTTGCCACCCTAGATGTAAGAATATGAGTATTTATTTGTATCATCAATCATGCAATTTTAAATCACATCTAAAGCTGAACTTATGAGGATATGCAAGCTGTGCAGTAATGAAACAAAGGCATGCACTAGCCTGTTTCCCCTTCCCCCCCAAGGGACATCATTCAGCGTACAGAAATCAGATATATACAGTATTTTTTGGACTATAAGACGCACTGGTGTATAAGACACACCAAGATTTCAAAGAGGTAAGTAAGAAAAAAAAGGTTTTTGCCCTCCCTGGCCCCCAGGAGGACTCTGTAGGCCTCCCAAACCCTCTGTGCGCCCTATTTTTGCAAAAAAAAAAAAACCCAAAAAACAGGGCACACAGGGGGTTTGGGAGGCCTGCAGAGTGCTCCTGGGGGCTGGGGCAGGGCAAAAACGTCCCAGTTTTTGTGAAAAATGAGCAAAAAATGGGGCCCATTTTTCACAAAAACGGGAGCATTTTTGCCCTCTCCAACCCCCAGGAGCACTCTGCAGGCCTCCCAAATCCTATGCGTACTCTGTTGGGATGAGAAGGGCAGGGCTTTGGGAGGCGAAAAATGGCTGCATTCGGTGTATAAGACACACCAACATTTCCATCCTCTTTTAAGGGGGGGGGAAATGTGTCTTATACTCCGAAAAATATAGTAATTTGTTTGCTTACATTGGTGGCAATTGCATTTTCCCAAGCTTTTATTTTTTTAAAAAAACCCTGAAAAACTACAGTAGTCTGCTTTTATGCAAGTATATAGAATAATGAACTCTGGTCAAATGGGACTGATTGATTTACAAACAGAAATAGAAACAGGAATCTTAAAGGAATGATCTGACAAGCCCTATCCTATTTCTTCAAGCAGTATGAACTTCATCTTCTGGGATTCTTCTAAAAATTTCTGCCAATTTAAATAAAAATGCTGGTCAGTTTGCAAGCCCATAAATTACTTGTCTGCAAAAGTTTGCCTTGCTTGCACACTTCCACATGTCCTCAAATCTATTCTTAAGGTTTATTCTACAGTGGCTCCCTGTCCCTTCCCCACCCTCACAATCTGCTCCTCATCTGTCACACCAAGATGCAGCCCTGGGCGACTTCTGTGGTCAACTAAATCATGAGATGTAAGGTTTCCGTAGGAATGTGACTTGAGAAGACTAGGGAACCTAGATCTGGCCACATGAAGAGACAGCAGGGAGTGGAATCCGATCTTTCAATGGCGACTATTCATCTGGAGAACAGATACAGCCTCAGTTGACAATGCAGGCAATGCTTTGCTATGACCCCATTAAATGTCAAGAAACTGTACAGCAAAAGCAAATCAGTTCCTAAAAAGGCCCCCAAATCGCTCCATTATTAGCATCAGAAATAATATAATCAAATTTATTGGCCAATTGGGAATAGACCCATCTCATCCTCAAGATTGCTTATTAGGCTGTCTTCCTCTATTCTAATGCTATTGTTTGCAAGTAGCATGTTCTATCAAACAATCTATATCTTTTCATCTTGGAAGACTGAGGTGCAATGGCTTGAAAATATACTCAAAGCATTACTGCCATTCTACCAAGCAGAAATAAATACCTCCTATTGATTTCTTCTTTTTAAAAAGGAAGCATCTCTTTTTTAAAAAAGCATCTCCTACAATCACTATTTGTGAATTGATCTCCAACTTGTTTCTCCCTTGAATCTTGTCCAGCTTTTTTAAAAAGATTCATGGGAAATTGAGTGAGGAAGTATAAGGAAAGAAAAAGGAACACTGCTTGTTGTACCCAGATCTGAAGAGATGGCAAATTGGCTGTTCATTGGGCTCTCCAACTTCTAAGGAATAGTTACAATGACAAAAACCATTTCTCAAGTATATTAATTTAGGTTCCCTATCAAAGCATCAGAATAAGAAATAGAAGGAAAAAATGACCTACATATTATTAACTTCCACAATTTCCTTGTGCTTCTAAGTCTTGCAATTTTCAAGCTTTTTCTGAAACCAGTGTATTTGTTGAGTGTCAAAGACATGACTG
The DNA here is from genome assembly GCA_012654045.1 of Ptyas mucosa. Classification (NCBI taxonomy): domain Eukaryota; kingdom Metazoa; phylum Chordata; class Lepidosauria; order Squamata; family Colubridae; genus Ptyas; species Ptyas mucosa. The sequence continues at coordinate 3,682,807 of WNWU01000006.1, forward strand.
GAATATTCGTGACTATGGAACGAAGCTCCTGGTATCTTTCAGCCCCAGAACCAGGAGTGGGGCAAGGGAAATTGACCTCATTGAGAATCAGTCAACAAATACAAAATTAAGGCCTTTTTTTATACCCTTCCCCTCAAGCAGATATTGGAGGAAGTGGGGAGAGAAGCTCACCTTTTGAGAATAGCAGTGATTTCCAAAATCTTTGGGAAAGAAGGCCACGTTCTCATTTCACACCAATTTTTTTCCCTAAACATCTCAGCAAGTACTCAGGCTTAATCACTAGGCTACTTATTCAGTAAGACATCTTACCACCAGAGGTGGATAACTTGCCCTTGAATGTTTTTATCCGTGCATAAAAGACCTTAGAACCTTGCGAGCTTTCTTGGATCAATATTTGAGTGAAAGAAACCTTAAATAGCCTGTGTCAAAGCTGCATCAGTTTTAGAGGACTGTGCCTTGAGCTCAACAGGCAAACCACAACCCTGTACAAAAGTTTTATTTTATAGTACTGGAGTACACAAAAAGTTCTAAGCCAAAAAAAAAGAGTTCACCAGCGAGTTATGTAATTTGACTTTCGCTCGAGTTACTGAAGTTCTCTTCAAAATGTCAGAGGCTTCTCCGATTTGTACATATTTTCATATCTAGGATATAAACTGCACATAAGCCGACAGTTCACTTACATTTCTTAATAAATAGGATGGTTATCAACTATGGGAAAGTATAAAAATGCAGAGATTTTGAAGCAAAGCTTCTTTCAGTCCTCATTTTGGAGAAGTCTGATTTGTCTGAGGAATGCTTCACCGAATCAGTGCCTGTCTACTTAAGGCAGGAACCAAGGGAGGTTTTATGCCACCAGATTTAAGGATTAGGAAGAGTCAGAGCAATGCTTTATCTTCAGCAAGAGACTTGGGTTACTATGCTAATTCTGATCAAGATACAACATTTGGAAGCGATAAAAGATCTGAAACTCTCTGCCCTTCCACACCTGCTCATCTACAGGTCCAGATGAGCTATCTTACAACTCCCACCATCTCCAGCTAACTTTGTTTTTGATCTGCCTGACAGGAGGTAATTGGGGCTGGAATCAGACCCACCCGAAGGGCTGAACAGATTCCTTTGCTTGACCCCAAGACTGAGATAGCTGGTTTAAGATAAACCCTGGCTTATATTATAGCACCGTGATGGCGAACCTATGGCACAGGTGCCAGAGGTGGCCCGCAGAGTCCTTTCTGTGGGCACATGCGCCATTGCCAGCTGCTCTTCTGGTTTCCGGCATGCACATGCTGGTCTTTGTGGGCGCCAGAACGCCAAAAAACGGCCCATAAAACAGCCAGAAAACGGCCCAAAACACAGACATGCATGAACCAGCCAGCTGGTTTTCAGTTTCCGGTGCTCCGGCGCAATGAAGACCAGCTGGCCAGCGTGCATGACGTGCTGGAAACCCAAAGACCAGCTGGCTGGTGCACGTTCCTGTTTGGGCACTCGGTGCCAAAAAGGTTTGCCATCACTGTTATAGTCGAATGCAGCCACCCATATTATCAGTCCAATTTCTCTTTTTTTTCCCCCCAACCTGCTTTCATTTCTGTCTTTTGGTCACTTAGCTTTTCTTTTGTTCTACCCATCAAAAACCTGCTGCTTCACTAAGAAACCTCTGCAGAGAATCAGCTACCCCAAATGGTCAGGTGGAAAATCAGGGAGGAGATAGGCAGAAAAACAGGGACAAGTACAGCTAAAATGACTTTCCAAAAAAAGTGTATACCCCAATCTCTGCATTACTGTAATGAATCTGCCAGCTTGTCTTCTTCCAGCACCAGTAATGTTCGTGGAAAATATGGATTGATGACTGGCTGATCATATTTATATGCCATCAGACTGAAAAAAACACTATATTCTAATCAAGCATATTTCCTGCATACCATAGGATATTGCACCACTAGTCAATAAAGAAATGAAAACCTGGAGATCTTTTCCCCTCCTTCCTTCTGTACACCCACATACAGATTTTTCAAAGAAATAGTTTCACAACATGCCGCATCTTAAATAGAAAATCAAATCAGGACATCCCCCCTGACATTTTGGATTATTACACACAACACTAATAGAATGTCCTGTGGAAATAATTACCTTTTTCAAAAATGAACACTGTTGCTAGAAAATACAATAATTGTGTACCCGTGAAAGTAAATATTTAAGAAAATTAAAGAGGTTGCTAGCAAGAAATAGAAAATAAAAAGATGGATTTAACGGTGCAGAAAAGCTAACTTTCATTTAAAAAGGTAACTTCTTGTGGAACCATACTGCTTTCTATAGCTGTACTTAGGTTTTACTTTTCCAATCTGATTACAACTATTTTAACCTCCTTGGTCTTTTTGGAAGAAAAACGAATGTCCTTCATTAAAGGCAAAACCCTGCATGCACACTTTTTAACCTTTTTAATGGATCATAATTGGAGTAAATCACATACATAAGTAGGCATTTGACTGCAGACGAAGAGTGAATAAAATAAGAGGCATAGAAAATAAAACCCCTGCTGCTGGAATCAAGATTGTGCAAAAATTTCACAGTCATGTTCAAACTTGAGGAATGTATTTGGAAAACCATAGGGAAAAAAACTTTTATCCTGACATTATCTTACAGTAATAGGAGACAAGGTTCTAATGAAATTTAATGATTCATGAGTGATTTCAAGGTCACTGTGCAAGTGAGCTATCAGAAAGCTAGACATATTACATGCTGAATTAACAGAATCTCACTTTTTCTAATGGCAGTGACCCATGCTGTTCCTTTTGGCCTACAGGTTTTCAAATGGAGATAAGTAACCCATCTGTATCACTTTACCATTAAAAAGGTATTTATGGAGCAGTGCCAGACAATAATATCAAATAATCCCCTCCCACATATGCTACAATACTAGAAGAGTATCATTAAAACGCAAGCTCTAATCAAAGAAAGATTATTTTCCTCAGCATCTCAACTGTCAGTTTTCAAAATGCAGTAAAATCCTAGCCCTCATAGTCATAAAGACTTATACACTGATAATGCCTGACAGAAATTCAGAAGCCAGAAAAATGGTTCTGCAATGATAGCAAGAGCACAAAAAAAATCATTCTTTACCTGACAGGAAGAGAAGCCTGAATTTAAAATGACCTCTTCCTAAAAGAAACACTTAAGACTAAATGCTTAAGACATAAAAATTCATATACTGCTTCTACTATTTTCTCAGCACATCACAGAGAATCTTCTTTTAAAGATAAATCATTATTTGAGGGTGAAACAAGACCTCTCTTCTTTTTGGAGTAAATATCAAATGTATTATAGGAATCAAAGCAAATGTGATTTTTCTTCATAATTTGTACAAACTAGAGGTAGATGGAGTGTAGAATTTCAATCTTTCCCAATAGGGAATGTCACCCTGTTGTAAGTCATTGTGCATAAATAATAAAATTTGGTAACAGAGAGCAAACAGATTCAACAACCCAACTGAAAAATGAATGCTTAATTTCCTAAATTCATTATCTTGTCAGCAAACCTACCAAATATAGTTTTTGCCCTACCAAAAATAGCTTTTTTAAGTAAAAGTCAAGAAGTTGACATAAAACTGGTCCTCAAAATTATGACCATAATTGGAATTGGAATCTCGGCCACTAATGTGGGTTGATAAGTGGGTCAAACTCAATTTTATGACTTTTTTGCCATGGTGGTTAAGTGAATCATGTGGTTGTTAAGCAAATTAACTTTGCTTGTCAGAAGCTAATTGGGAAGGTCACAAATGGCAAACATGTGACACACACACCTAGGATGCTGCAATAGTCGTAAATATATGCCAATGTCAAGTGCCCAAACTGCAATCATGTGACCATGGAGATACTATTGTGGTCATAAGTATGAAGTCTTATCATAACTCATTTTCTTTCAGCACCACTGAAACCTCAAACGGTCGCTGAGCAAATTACCTGTGTTTTCCCCAAAATAAGACCCTGTCTTGTATTTTTTGCCATCAAAAAAGGCACCAGGTCTTATTTTTGGGGAGGGGGGGAATGTTGTCCACTGACTCACCTCACTTGCACGTGTCGCCCCGACCTCTTTTTTGCTAACAGAGGCCTTCGGGAACTTCTTCTTCCGACAAGGCCAGCAAGGCTTTCCTGACTGCAGCTGATAACAGAGCTCCGGATCGATCTGAACCTCTGTTATCAGCTATAGAGGCCTTCAGGAAAGCCTTGCCAGCAGAAGAAATGGGCCAAGATGTGCGAAGCCTGGCTGCAACTATGCGTAGGTAAGGAGTAAGGCAGCTCCAATCCCACCCTAGCTTAATTTTTACCTGTGCACCCTGGAGTGGGCAGGATCTTAACTAGGGCTTATGTTGGGGTATGGCTTATATTGTGCTTACACGTAAAAATCAAGCTAGGATTTACTTTCTGAGGAGGTCATATTTTGGGGGGAACACGGTATATTAAAGTCAGGAACAATCTGCAGAATTTATGATGTAAGCTAGGTAAGAAGTCGCTTACGCTAGAGCAGGGATGTCAAACTGAATTTCTTCAAGAGCCGGATCAGTATTATTGTTCTCCGTGGGCGGGGGGGGAGGAAGCGTTGGGGAGATGGGATGGACACTTCCTGCAGCACCCTGCTGGCCAAAAACAGGCATGGGGGAGCCACACATAGCCCCCTCTGCCCCATTTTTGGCCTGAACAACCTCCTACATCACTTTACTGGCCAAAGCGGGGCGTGGGGGGGGGCGCACGGCCTCCAGCGGCACTCTGCCAGCCAAAAATGGGCTGCACGGAGGCCTCCCAAAACCCCTGTGTGGCCTGTTTTTGGCCTTCCTGGCTTCCAACAGCACCCTGCCAGCCAAAAATGGGTCACATAGAGGCCCTGTGAGGCCCCCGCATGGCCAGTTTTTGGCCTCCCCGGCCTCCAGCAGCACTCTGCCAACAAAAAACGGGCCGCGCGAAGGCCTCAATGGCCCGTTTTGACCGGCAGAGGCACCGCGTCCTTTAATACTTCCAGGCCAGCCCCACAGGCCTGATTTAAGCACCCCGCGGGTAAGATTCAGCCCATGGGCCTTGAGTTTGACACTCCTGCATTAGGACTAAAGGGTACACGAATGATTTTTTTAAAATCTTATTTAAATGTCAAACTAAAATTTGAAATTCTATCCTGGCTTCTAACATTTAAGCTTCAATTTCCCCCTTTTTTTTCTTTTTGTTGTATCCAAGGGGACTATAGCTCATTCAGGCCATGCAGTTTTCATACATAGCTTGCTTGATCTCTAGCATCTCCACTAGATAAAGGGGGAGGGGGAGCTCCTAGTTATACAGATGAAAGGCAAGCAAGCTGGGGCTTTACAGATGTTTTAGACAACTTCTATCAAGCTTAATCAGCATGGTCAGTGATCAGAGATGAAATGAATAGTAGTCCCAAACATCTGGACAGCATCAGGTTGTGTTTCTCTGCAATAGATAATATAAAATTATATAAGAATAATGATCTGCTTGGCATTAATCAGTGGAACAGCTTGCTTCTAGAAGCTGTGGGTGATGCTCCATCACTGGAGGTTTTTAAGAGATTAGGAAGCCATTTTTTCTAGAATGGTATAGTGCAGTGATGCCTAACCTTTTCCGGACCGAGTGCCCAAAGCACATGTGCGCGCACCCAAACCCCCAAAATGCAATGTGTGTCCGGCCTTCATGCATGCACTGACTCTTATTCTGTATTCTGCATAAGGCAATTTCTTATGTCATTCAAATCAAAGAGATAGAACTCTAGTTCTTTAATGTTCCAACTTTTGTTTTTGTATTGGCAGACACCTGTTAGTCAAATAATATCAGTGCAGGATTTGATAAATCAGAATTGGAATCCAGAAATAATTCTTTTGGCAACCAACCTAACCAAGCTATTCACTGCAGTCTGGTTAAAGAAAAAAACAGAAAAGAAAAGATACCTTCCTCTACATTACCTAGAAGTCACCTTTGGCTTTTATTGCCAGCAGTAGAAAAACACCCTTATGAAGCAGGTCTTGTGCTTGGTTCCCAAGATTGTTAGTTAATCTGAAGGAGCAGGGACATATATCTATCAGGACAAATACTGAGTTTTTTTGTCATTTCCTCAAATACATTTGTTACCTATTATTTAAAAAAAGAATGTTCTAATTTATTCTGCACTATTCCAATATCTTAATGTAAACAAGTCCCCAATTCCATGATTTGTTCTGCAAAATGTTAGAAGGAAAATGGCAAACAGAACCCCAGAGAAGTTATGTACCTATAATGCAGCCTCTGATCAAAGATTGAGGCTGATAACTAGAATTACACTTAATCACACGTTACTTCAACTGCAGACTGTTGGCTTTATCTTAAAGTTTTAAAGCTGGGAAATGCGATTAAAACATTGATTTTTTTTAACAGTACTGTTTTTTAATTTTTTTCAAATGTTTCTGAATTTCATTTAATAAATGCACAAATTACCTTTTAGAACAATCATCTCACCAGGATCAAGGTTGACTCAGCCTTCCATCCTTTCTAAGGTGGGTAAAATGAGGACCCGGTTTGTGGGGGCAATAAGCTGACTTTGTATAAACATACAAAAGTATGAAGGCTATTGCTTAACGCATTGTAAGCCACCCTGAGTCTCCAGAGAAGGGCGGCATATAAATATAAATTTTAAAAAAAAATCTCCATGAGTACCAACCAGAGCTTGCAGTTTCTCAGATGGCAATCATACTTGGCCTTCAGTTACAAGCCAGTGACTGCTCTTCCAAATATTACCGAAGGAATCAGGTCAGGAGTAGCTTTTAATTTCGGACTGAAATTAAATATGATTCCTTTCTAATTATGAATTAAATTATTTTCCCCTTTCTCACATTAAACATGAGCATCGTAACCATTTTGGGCTGGACCCTGGGACTGGACCTAAGACTTTAAAGGCTTTACATCTGAGAGCTTTTCAAAGCTGCTTGATCAATCTAAAGGCAGGAACCAAGGGAGGTGTTATGCCACCAAACTTGAAGGTTAGGAAGAGTCAAAGCAATGCTTTATCTTCAGCAAGAGAGACTCGGGTTACTTAATTCCCTTCAAGATGCAACATTTGGAAGCAATAAAAGATCTGATAAAAAACTTCCACACCTGCTCATCTACAGGCCCAGATGAACTGCATTACAACTCCCAACATCTGCCCTAAGTCTGATGCACACACATATAAACATAGACACACGTAATTAATCACAGGCCAGTTCCATAAAGATCACTTGAAAAATCACTCTTGTGGGCTTCTGGAGACGAAACAGAAAACTTAAGATAACTCTACAAAAACTACCCATGGGAGAATAAAGAGCTAGTGAATGGACCAGCCTTTTGGGATTCCTCTCCAGACAAGGAAAGGATTGGGATCATCCACAGGAACAATAAAACTGAAAAGAAATCAGGTTCTATGTGAAGGGGTAACAATTAAAGATTATTAAAAGTAAAAGGAAGGAATTTAAAGTTGGTTTATTTGGCCAACGTTAAATTATATATGTTCTTATCTTTGGTAACAATGAGTTTTGGTTGATCAGGATTGAACAGTGAAGAGCTTTTTAAAAGCAATTTTATTATTTTTTTAAAAAAAGATAAAATACAAAATAACAAAAAAGGGAAAGGGAATCTAAAGGGGAAAACATAAAGTTAAAGAAAAAAAGCATGATAAAAGTAAAGATTTCTGATTTTGCCTCAGTACAGATACAAATATATAATCAAGTAATCTCTTACACTAAGTTAAACATAATATAACTCCCAATTTAACAATTCTAATCTTAAAATGATTAGATTTAAAAGACTTGTTTATAGATAAGAGAAGATATATAGGAAGAACATATCATTTATTGTATTTTCAGAGGAAGCGATAAGTTATTAATAGTTTTTCTACATGATGAAAGGAGATGTCATTTCTTTATATCTTTCTTTTGTTTACTATATTCTAATTTTTGCTTTCGTTCCTATCTTCTTTGTTTTTTTCATTCTTTAATTTTTATTAGTTTATATTAATTTATCTTTTTATTTGTAATGTTTTATAAAATTACTTCCAAACACTCAAATCCTCCTTACTCCTGTAATCAGAACTGGATAGCTCTGACCACGCTCAAATGGAAGCCTGGAATTTATGTCCTTGGAAGGAACATTGGTCTTACCCTGAAGGTTCTTTCTCCTTGCGCTGTGTGGGAGTCCATTGAATGGGTTGTTTGTTTGTTAACAAAGGTCCAAAACAGAATAACACTGAAACTCAAACAGAGATAAACAAGTAATCGAATCTGGAAACCAACAGAAAGAAAGGGAGGGTATGGACTCTCATGCAGCACAAGGAGAAAGAACCTTCAGGGCAAGACCAATGTTCCTTCTCCCTTGCGCTGCTTAGAGAGTCCATTGAATGGGATATATACCCAAGCAAAATATCCCCAGGGCGGGACTAAGAAGAGCCATGAGCTGAGTCAGAGGGAAGAACCTGCTGAAGTACTCTGCGACCAAAGGCTGCTTCGGCCAACACAAACTTGTCCAATTTGTAGTTGCGTATGAAAAGAGTGGGAGACGACCAAGTGGCCACCCTGCAGATCTCGAGAAGAGAGGCCTGGGTGGCCCAGGCCGCTGAGGTAGCCACGCTATGCATCGAGTGGGCAGTAATGTGGCGTGGACAAGAATGGTGCTGCTGATCGTAGGCCATGGCAATGCAAGCTTTGAGCCAACAGGCAATAGTCGAAGATGACAGTCTGTGACCCAGCAAAGCAGGCTTAAAAGATATAAGGACTTCCAATGAAGCGGATCTGTCTATATACTTGCGCAGGGCCCTGCGGACGTCCAGGGTGTGCCATCACTTTTCGGTGGAATGCCTGGGTTTGGGGCAAAAATCAGGTAAAATAATTTCCTGGGCCCTGTGAAACCAGGTATTAATTTTAGGAAGGAAGGTGGGATCCAGTCATAGGATGACACAGTCCGAATGAAAAACACACAAGTCATCACAGATGGAAAGGGCTGCCAGTTCAGAAACACGATGTGCCAAAGTGATTGCCACTAGAAAGGAAACCTTGAAGGTCAAAAACTTTAGTAAAGCCGATGTCAGAGGTTCAAAGGGAGACTGTCAGGGCTCGGAGAACGATGCTGTGGACAGTAGGTGGATGAAGGTTGGCCGCACCTCTTAGGAAAGACCAGACCCGGGGATGTTTGGATAGAGAAGCCCCGTTGTAGCTGATAACGGTCGCAAGGGCAGCAACCTGTCAGCGGAGTGTATTCATGGCCAGTCCAGAATTCAACCCTTCCTGAAGGAATTCCAAAACCTGGGGAATGGATGTTGCAGTTGGAACTGAACCCTTCTTGGAACACCAGCATCAGAATGCGGCCCAAGTCGCCTCATATATACGAGTCATAGAGTGACAATGAGAAGTGAGGATGGTGTGAATTACCGCCACAGAAAAATGATCCTGTCTCAGGATCTCCCTCTCAAGTTTCAGGCGGCCAACTGGAATCACTGAGGGTCCAGATGGTAAATGGCCCCTTGGCGTAGGGAAATCTGATCAGCAGGAATTCTCCAAGGTGGAGTTCTGGAGAGACCCAAGATCTGCAAACCAGCTCCACTGGGACCAGTACGGATTGATGAGGATGACGTCCGCACCCTCCAGCAGGATCATCCGTAAAACCCTGGGAATCAAGGGGATCGGCGGAAAGGCGTAGAAAAGAGTCGAAGGCCAGCGACATCTGAGGGCATCAGTCCCCTTGGCCATTGGCGTCCAAAACCTGGTGAAGAAGTGTGGAATCTGCGCATTGGCCGGACTGGCATAAAGGTCCACCTGTGGGTGGCCAAACATGGTGGTGATTTGTAGAAAGATGTCAGGGTGTAGCTGCCACTCCGCTTGATCGATAGGAGTCCTGCTCAGCCAGTCCGCTCGGGAATTGGAGATGCCGGAGATGTCTTCTGCCTGAAGCGAGAGCAGATGTGTCTCCGCCCAGAGGCATAGTGCCGCAGCTTCACACATCAAGGCCCTGGAGCGAGTGCCCCCTTGCCTGTTCACATGGGCTTTTGCCGTCACATTGTCCATCTGTAAAAGGACATGATGGCCCGACAGAAGATGATGGAAGTGATAGAGCACCAGATGAGCTGCGCGTAACTCCAACCAATTGATGTCAATTTGTAGATCCCTGAGGGACCATCGACCCTGGGTTACGTGGGACTAAAAGTGTGCACCCAAACCAAAAAGACTGGCATTCATGGTGAGAACCAGTTGTGGAGGATTGTGGAAGCAATACCCTTCTCCAGGACCAGAGGAGTCCACCAACATAGGGAAATGATAACCTTGAGAGGGAACCTGATCCGGGTGTTGGCGGTACTGGTGCCGGATTTTTGGCTGGGCAAAAGGAGCCACTGAAGCAGGCGTGAGTGTAACCTTGCCCAAGGGACGATTACCAAACAGGAGATCATCTGACCCAGCAGTTGGGAAAGGACCAGAAAAGGAACTGTCCTGAGGGACTGTACATGACTGACAGCCTTTCGGATGGTGACTATGCGCTCTGGGGAAAGGAACATGAGGCTGGACAAGGTCTTGATGTGTGCTCCGAGGTGAACGAGATCGGTAGAGGGAATGAGAAGACTTTTCTCCCAATTTACAGTAAAGCCGTGCTCCTGTAGAGTCCGGATCGTCACCTGGATATCGAGCTCCGCCTGTTGGGGCGAGGAAGAGAGAATTAGAATATTGCCCAAGTAGCAAAGCAAATGGATCGGTATAGCCCACAGGTGGGCAGCAACGGCGTCCAGGAGCTTGGTGAAGGTACGGAAAGCAGACGAGAGGCCAAAGGGCATGGCCCTATATTGGAAGTGATTTCCGTTGTAACAGAAGCGAAGAAATCTCCGATGGACCGGTCTGATCGTAACATGGAGATAGACCTCCCGGAGATCAATAGATGTCAAATAATCTCTGTGTCGGATGCTGGTAAGGATGGTATGCAAGGACTGCATTTTGAAGTGTCTGTAACAAATATAAAAGTTCAGCCGCTTCAAGTCAAGGATGGCTCTGCAGCCCCCTGACTTTTTGTCAACCATGAAGAGAATTGAATAGAAGCCAGAGCCCTGGTGACTTGAGAACTGGCTCAATGGCTCAGATGTCCAGTAGGTGGCGAATCTCAGTGTCCATCAGAGCCCTCCTGGAGGGGTCAGTGGGTCTGGAACATTGAATAAATCTCCGTGGAGGATCGGAAATAAACTCAAAGGTTACCCACAAAGAAACCGTCTAGAGAGCCCAGGTGTCAGTGGTCGTATGGCGCCAAGTGGAGGCAAATGCAGCAAGACGACATCCAATGGACTCAGATGCAGAGCCATTATTTGTTCCTGCGATAGGGGCGGAAGCTGGAACCATGAAAGGGACGGCAAGACTGAGGGTGGCGAGATCGTTCCCTGAAGGACTGTCTATCAGGGCCTCTGTCACTGGAGGGGTTAAAATGTCTCTGGTAGGCCAGGGATTGGAACCTGGGATCCGAGGAGCGAAAGAACTGCCTGCGGTAGGGAATGAACGCCGATTGGACCGTATAGAGGTATAGGGAAGGACTTTCTTCTTGTCCTTACCTTCCACTAGGACCGGATCGAAAGCCTCGCCAAACAGGGAACCCCCCACAAACGAAGATGAGGCCAGTCACCACTTGATCCTCATGTCCGCTTGCCAATAACGGAACCAAAGAAGACGTCTGGAGGAGATATTGGAGGCCAATGCCCATGAGGCAAATTTCACGGAATTGAGAATGGCATCCGCAGAATATTCGGCAGCGACTATCAACTTATTAATGTCCTGATGCAAGCGACAATCATCTGGGAGAATCCTGTACTGCATCTGATGTAGTCAAATGAGTGACGTTCTGGCAAAAAGGATGCCGCCATAGCCGACTTGATGGCCCACGCCACGGCTTGTTGAGTTTTGTGGGTCGAAATCTCCACCCTCCTATTCTCAACTTTAAGACATCTGAACATCTTTTGTGGCATCTGAAGGGAGGATGCTTGACGAGGTCAGTTGCGCCAGAGGAGTGTTGATCGAGGGTAGTTTAAGGAGGTCTTCAAGAACCTGGTCTACCAAATATAACTTTTTGTCTAGGCCGTTTGGAGCCGCAATGAACCCCAGTTGGGCCCACTGTCGTTGGACCATGTGCACGAAAAGTTTTGGTGATGGAATGGTGTCCTGCTCCTGAATAGCCTCGGTGAAAAGAAGGCTAGCAGAGTCCTGAGGATCTGAGGAGTTCACAGTATGCACCGGATTAACCCCCATATTGGCAGTGACTCGTGCCTTGTGTAACAGGGTTTTGAACATCTCATGTTGAAAGGATAAGGATAAGGATAATTTTATTTCTATACTGCCCCTCTCCTGAAGGACTCGGGGTGGTGCACAGCCAGGTAAAAAACACAATACAAAAATCCCAATTAAATTTAAAAACTTATTAAAATTATTACATTTATGGCCAAATTCATTAAAACCAAAAATTTAAAACTCCGAATTTAAAACTCATTTAGAAAGATAGCCCTGCTTGTCGGAAGAGCAGGGTCTTAGAGGGCACAGAGAAAAAATCGGACATCAGAGATTGTGCGTATTTCCGGGGGCAGCTCGTTCCAAAGGGCAGGGGCTCCCACAGAGAAGGCTCTCCCACTGGGAGTTGCCAGCCGACATAGTTTGGCCGACGGCACCCTGAGGAGTCCCTCTCTGTTGGAGAGAACTCGTCGGTGGGAGGCTATCGGTGGCAGAAGGTGGTCTCGTAAGTATCCAGGTCCTGAGCCATGGAACGCTTTAAAGGTGGTAACCAACACCTTGAATCGCACCCGGAAGACCACTGGGAGCCAGTGCAGCTCACACAGGAGAGGGGTTACATGAGCGCAACGAGTTGCACCCATAATCACCTGCGCGGCCGCATTCTGGACCAGTTGGAGCCTCCGAGTGCTCTTCAAGGGGAGCCCCATGTAGAGAGCATTACAGTAGTCCAGCTGAGAGGTAACAAGGGCGTGAGTGACCGTTCGCAAGGCGTCCCGGTCCAGAAAAGGACACAACTGGCATATCAGGCGAACCTGATAGAAGGCCCCTCTGGCCACGGCCGAAAGGGGCCTGTACTATGTGGTTTGTCATAGGAGACTTCCTCCTCCTCACCAGATAGATTAAAGTCAAAGACATCATCATCCTCCATCAGTGCCTGGTCTCCCTGATGAAACGGAGAAGGCGAATCTGCAGCATGAGAAGATTCACTGTCCAAATGGCTTGATGGCTGGGCAGACCTTCAAGCCGGCACTGGAGCTGATAAGGGGGTCAAAATGCCCCGTTATGTGAGAGCTGTGTCAATATTCCTGGTGATTGACAGCCTGTGTGATAAAGTCACACATTTCCTGTGGCATATTTGCAGGAAGATTCTCCACTGGGCGGAGCCCCGCCGCAATGGTAGTGAAGGATGCTGACGGCTTATGCAATCGCAAGGACATAGGTGGCTCGGAAATGGAACCAGATCCTTGAGCGAAAACCTCTCTTATAATCGCCTGACTGACCTGTGCATCAGCAGGGGAGGATGGAGACGTTAGGTTGATCTTGACACCTCTGGGAGAAAGGCCCTGATCTTGAGGTAACATGGCGCGTTCCACCATTTCTAATGCGCTTCCAGCAGAGGTTTTTGCCGCCTTCTTTTGAGCTTTGTCAAACTGCTTGTTCAAAGCGTGGTGTCTATGATCAGCATCCTTTTCTGCCGCAACAGAAGATGATGCAGTTGTGGACGATTTACTCATGGTAGAATGGGAGTTCGATTTTGATCTGCTCTTTCCACTGGTAGAAGGGGGAGATCTAGAGCGATGAGAGGAAGAGCAGCTATGATCCGCCATTATGCCGTGTAAAACTCGCTAGTCAATCTAGAGCCACTGAGCAGGTATTGAAATGTCAGTGAGAAATACAGGAGCTGACAGAAAGTTCCTAATAATTACAAGGGTTATGATGTTGAGTATGGCCGGAAGCTGACAACACAGCTCCGCTATGCCACTGGCCTGGTTAGAAATAGAGTCTCTTGATGGCTCCAAGCACATCTCGAGGGCCACAGAAAATGGCGTGGAACACAATCCCTCAAGCGCCAACCCCAGCAGCAACAGTGAAAGTCGAAGACCGGCGAAACGGCCCTATTCAGTCGCACCATAATTATTCACAAAATGGTGGTGAACCAACAACACAGTTCCTGACACAGCGGCTGCACAGCCAGCAGATGGTTTAGAGCCAACAACACGGCTCTCGCAGCCTTCTTTGAATGCAAAATTCTTATTTCCAGAATTCAGAAATAACTCTTAAGGGAGTCAGAAAAATAAACATGGCTTTGTGAAAGAGGCCTTCAGTCTGCTGTGATCATCTAAATTCAATGAGTGTGCAGAACTGTGTATTCTCAGTCACGGAGGAAACGCCAGTCATGCTTGGGAGGTGACTCATCCAGTAGTCATAGGACCGAGTCTGCCAGTCAAAAGAAGTCCCGCCTCTTCCTATATCCAGTTTTTCGACTCGATCTGGTACAGGACAGTCGTGTCTGTTTAGCTCTCCCTATTATTTCCACATGGGGAGAGCTTTTTGGCTAGATTTCTGCTTCTTTTGCTGGCTATTTACATCGGACCAGCAGGATTCATTTAAAATCAGCTGGGGAGCGCTAGGAGTGTTCCAGCAGCCGCGATCAGCCCTGCAGCAGCGCGCACGTGTGGAAGCACCGCCGCACTTGCAGGCAGCATTATTTTGCCCTTTTGGGCCATTTGGGAAGGTTTTCTTGCCTCCTGCTTCTGTTGGAGCCCTGTTTGCTGCAAGTTCTTGGCGCGAGGCTTTTCCGCGCCTACTTTTGCCGCGTTTTAACGCCCTTTGACTAGCGGCTATTTCCAGGCTCCGCTCGGCCATCCTGACCTCTGGCACCATTCTAGCTTCTCTCCTGGCGCAGTGAGTTACCTGAACCATCAATTATTCCCTGTGTGTGTGTGTCTGGAGGGTTGTTATCCCCCATTTGGCCTCAATTTCTAAACTCTGAAAGTTTTTCAGTCTCCAAAATGGCGGATGCTAGGAGCAACAAATCCCAGGCTAAAGGGAAGAGAGGCCATACTTCTGATCCTAAAGAAGGATCTTCAGGGGACCCTGGTCCTTCCAAGGCAGCCAGAGTTTCTACTAGGTCCTCTCATTCCAAGAGATGATCCTGCTGCATCATCTAGGGAAGAGTCCAGGAGGCACAAGGCCATGGAAAAGGCTTTTCAGAAGGCTGCATCTGGGGCCTCTAAAGTTTCCTCTCCTGCTGTGGGACCCTCTAAATCTTCTGCCCTCCCCACTTCCAATGTGGCTATTTCACCTTCCCAAATGCAAATAGAACAGGATTTTTCTCCAGATCATTCTACTCAGGGTGAAAATGTGGCTTCTGATGCTTCTTCTGTATTTCGACCTGCTAGGCCTCTATCCCCCATTGTGTCTGTTCAGGCCCCTCCCAGGCTAGAGCCCCCTGAGGTTCCAGCTCCAACTGGTAATCAAGGGGCTGAGGCTCCTTTGACTTTAACTCCTGCCTTGGCAGAGCTTATTTCATCATCAATTAGGCAGGGTATTGCTGAAGGCCTGCAGCAAAGGGCCTCTTCTGAGGCTTCCAGTTATGTGAGTCAGCAGAGTCGCTCACTGAGGGCCCAGGCTGTCGCTGATCCTGTGGATTGTGAAGAAAGGGGGGATTCCCAGGACAATGCAAGTCAAGGTTCACTATCAGAAGGTGAAATTGCCCTGGACCAAGATCTTTCTGAAGATGAAGGTCTGGAACCAGACCAGCCTTCTTTCATTGGGCTCTTTAAGCCTCAGTTATTTAAATCCCTGTTATATAAGGCTCAAAATGTTACTGGTCTGGGATGTTCTTCTTCTTCTACTCAAAAGGCTTCTGCTTCGTCTTCTTCACAGCATTCTTCTTCATTATTATTTCAGGAGCCTTCTATTCGTGCAGAGGTGGTTCCAGCTCCCAAGCTGTTTTCTGATGTGGTCCAAAGTCAATGGTCTTCTTCTAGCACTGGCCGTATTCCTAATGGTCTAGACAAAAGGTTTTACAATATGGCTGCTGAATTTGCTAACATTCTCCAAGTTCCCTCTGTAGATGCACCTGTGGTTGCTCTTTCTTCATCTTCTCCTATTACTGGTCCGTCAGAGGAGTCTCTTCATCCTGAAGATAAGAAGGCTGAACGTTCCTTGTTCAAGGATCACCAGGCTTCAGCTTGGTCCATTCAGGCTTCTTCGACCGCTTCCTTTTTTAACAGGGTTTCCATACTTTGGCTTCGTCAACTGCAGGAACGGCTTCCTGCTTCTGATGCGCGATCCCACCAGGACATCAACAAAATTCTGGCTGCCGTTGAGTTTTCTGCTGATGCCACTCTGAACGCGGCCAGGTTTTCAGTGAAGGCTATCGGAGTTTCAGTGGCATCGCGGAGACTTATATGGCTTCAGCAGTGGCAGGTGGATGCCCGGAACAAGTGGAGGCTCGCTTCTGCTCCTTTCTTGGGGGACAAGCTCTTTGGCTCGGCGTTGGATCCGCTTCTCATCGAGACAAAGGATCACTGCAAGGTTTTACCTTCCTTATTGAGGAGATCCGATTTTTGTCAGCAGAGTTCCTTTCGCTCCCATTCCTTTCGCTCTGACTACTCTTCATTCCAATCCAGACCTCAACGTTCCTCTCAGCCCAGAGGTGGACAACATCAGGATTTCCAGGTCGGGAAGGGGTCCCGTTTCTCTTCCCACAGGCCCTTCAGAGGAGGTAGGGGTCGCCCATTCCGTAGATCCCGTTAGTTCTCACTTCCCAATTCCTGACTCCATGATGGGAGGTTGGTTGGCATTTTTTGCTGACCAGTGGGAAATTTCGGTTTCAGACCCCTGGATTAAGCACACGATTAGATTTGGTTTAACCCTTGAATTTTCTTCAGTTCCCCCAGCTTGTTTGTCAAGTGCCCGGTTTCCCACATCAGAACCAAGAGGGTTCTGCTGGAGGAGGCTATACAACACGTATTAGATATTAGGGCTATCCAAAGTGTTCCCCAGGCGGAAGTCCACCAGGGGTTTTATTCTCATTTATTTTTTAGTTCCCAAGGCTTCTGGAGGCTGGAGAGCCATATTGGATCTTAAATCCTTGAACAGGTATATAGTTTATTGCCGGTTCAAGATGGAATCCCTCCAGACTATTCTCCTCTCCATCCGTCAGGGTGATTTTTTGTCTTCCATCGACTTGATGGAAGCTTACCTTCATGTGCCCATATTTCCTGAACATCGGAAATTTCTTCGTTTTTGTTATCAGGGTAGGCATTATCAGTATAGAGCCCTCCCCTTTGGTCTCTCTTCGGCTCCTAGAGTTTTCACGAAGATCATGGCTTCCCTTACAGGCCATATGAGATCCTTTCCTGTTAGGATTTTGTTTTACTTAGACGATATTCTTGTCTTATCTAGTTCAGAAGCCCGGGGTAACAAGGATGCTCAGGTCACCCTTCAGACCTTGCAGTCTCATGGCTTTTTGGTTAATCTTTCAAAGAGCAATTTGGTTCCTTCCACTTGTATTCAGCATTTAGGGGCAGTTATTGACACTGTGAGCTTACAGGTTTCCCTTACACAGGAACGTCAGGACAGCATTGTTGACTTGGCTGGTCAGGTTAGGGCTTCCCGTTCATTTTCCCTCCTGGGCCTTTCCCGCTTATTGGGGAAGATGGTTTCAGCGTTTGGGATCACTCCCTGGTCTCGGCTTCACAGCCGGGATCTTCAGTGGTTTTTGCTTCCGTTTCAACAGTCCCGCAGGAGCACATCAGCGACCTGAGTCCCCCTACCTCCAGCAGTCCTTCGGTCCTTAATCTGGTGGACCTCCCCGGCAGTAGCAAGGGGTTGCCTGTTCAGAGACCCTCAGCGAGTAAGCATCACCACGGACGCAAGTCTCTTCGGATGGGGGGCTCACTTGGGGTCTCATCTGGCTCAGGGACAGTGGTCCATCCAAGAGAGAAGCCTTCACATCAACATTCTGGAGCTCAGAGCAATCTACCGGGCCCTTCGCAAATTTGCCCCTCTCCTTCAGGGTTGGAATGTCTTGATCAGGACGGACAACGTAGCGGCCAAGGCCCACATAAACAGGCAAGGAGGGACCCGCTCCAAGGCCCTCATGCAGGAAGCCTCCCGTCTCATCAGGTGGAGGAGTGTCACTTGGCTTCCATCCACGCCTCCCACATATCAGGGTCCTCAAATGTCCAGGCGGACGTTCTCAGTTGCTCAGTGGTGGACCAGACGGAGTGGAGTCTCGATCCACTTCTGTTCCAGGACATTGCAACACGCTTCGGTCTCCCAGTGGTGGATCTCTTTGCGTCCAGATCCAACCACCAGCTCCCGAGGTTTTTCACGAGGTTCCCTGTCCAGGGAGCCAAAGCTGTGGATGCCTTGATCAGCCCGTGGCCTTGTGGTCTTCTTCTTTATGCTTTCCCACCTCTACCCCTCATCTCCAGGGTCATCAGGAAGCTGTTGCAGGAGCAAGCCAAGCTCGTCCTTCTGGCACCCTACTGCCCCGACACCCGTGGTTTGCGGATCTGGTGGCTCTCTCCGTTGCTCCTCATTGGCAGATTCCGGATGATAGGATCTCTCTGTGGCAGGGCCGTCTAGCACATCCCAATCCTCAGTGGCTCCGGCTGACCACTTGGAGGTTGAGCGGTTCCTCCTGTCCAAGGCTAGGGTCCCTTCGGAAATAATTTCTACTATCCAGGCTTCTCATCGCAAATCGACCAATCGTATCTACAATGCCACTTGGATGGCCTTCTCTGCTTGGTGTCGCCGCAAGAAGGTTCTTCCCACTGCTGTTTCCATCATTGATATTCTGAGCTTTCTACAGGATGGGTTCAAGTCGGGTCTTTCTCCCAATACTCTCAGAAGACAGATCTCAACCATTTCCTCTATTCTCACCTGCGGTGTCTCGGAGTTGGTTTCCGCTCATCCTCTTATTCGTTCATTCCTCAGAGGCGCTTCCAATCTACGACCTCCAGCCAGCCATCGTTTTCCAACCTGGGATCTTAACAAGGTTCTCTTGGCTCTCACTGGACCTCCCTTCGAGCCTCTTCGAGAGATCTCCCTGAAATTTTTGTCATTTAAGGTGGCCTTTCTCATCGCAATTACCTCGGCTCGGAGAGTCTCAGAGTTGGCTGCCCTCTCAGTTCGTCAGGATCTCTGCATCATTCATACTGATCGAGTGGTTCTCTGTTTAGATCCAACTTTCATCCCAAAGATCAATTCAGCCTTTCATCATTCTCAAGAGATCATTCTACTCAACTTCTGCCCTTCCCCTTGTCATCGCCTGGAGACAATTTGACACAAGCTTGATGTTCGTCGGGCCCTCAAGGTTTATGTCGCCAGGACCTCTTCTTTTCGTCGTTCTGAGGCTCTCTTTGTGTCTTTCCAACCCCAGTCCATGGGTTTGAAGGTCTCCTCCACAACTTTGGGTCATTGGCTCAGAGCTACCATTTCTCTGGCTTACGAAGCTCAATCTCTGCCAGTGCCTTGCTGCATTACAGCTCATTCTACCAAGAGCACGGCTACTTTGGCGGCCTGGTCTACCCAGGCTTCTCTGGAAGAGCTCTGCCACGCTGCTACCTGGACTTCACCATCCCCATTTATCCGACATTATCGGTTGTATGTTTATGTATCTGCGGAGGCTTCCTTTAGAAGACGAGTACTTCAGAGGGTTCATTTCCAGGACAACGAGCGGAGCCGGTCTTCTCCCTCCCAATAGGTATCTGGGCTTTGGTATATCCCAATCGTGACCTGCGTTTCCTCCGTGACTGAGAATGAGCGTTGGTCTTACCGGATACGCCCTTTCTAGTTCACTAGGAAACGCCAGTCACCCCCCTCCCTGTTGGTCTGGCTCCTCTCGTGCTGGGCTTTGGCTGTTCGGGGGGGGGGGGTTCCTGGGGATCTTTTACTTCTATTTTATCTTTCCAGGCACGACAGTCTGTCTTACGTCCTAGTCTCAAAACTGGATACAGGAAGAGGCGGGACTTCTTTTGACTGACAGACTCGGTCCTATAAGTATTGGATGAGTCACCTCCCAAATGTGACCGGCGTTTCCTAGTGAACTAGAAAGGGCGTATCAGGTAAGACCAGCGCCCATTCTAATATTTCTGTGTATTCTAATTTTCAAATACAATAATATGCTGAAGGAATATGTGCCTTTTTTTAGGGGCATGTGCAGCAATTTGAAATTTCCCCAAAATATTGAAACACGTATCATGACATAATTCAAGTTCCGCCCGTCATGCAGTTGCATACAATATTACAATATAAATAGGAAAGATAGGAGCTGATATCGTAGTATAGGTTTTTTTACTTGCTATTTGTTCTAGGCAGGGGTGGGGGTGGGCTAGGGTACTTTATATAAATGAACTATATGATAAATTACGTGCACTCTCTCTTTTGAATCAATTTAACTTGAGGCATACTCTTATCATTTGGGATGGGTTAGCATAATGTTATCATGTCCTGTTCTATAAGGCTGTTGCCTCACTAATAGTCCATGTTCCCAGTTAGTCTAATTCCGGTTAAGCAGAGGTTTTCCCCCCCCCCCCAATTGCTGGGATTCTGAAAATATTTGTTGGGTCCATGCAGGAATTGGGCTTTTCTCCCTTGCGCTGCTTAGAGAGTCCATTGAATGGGTTGTCCTTATGTCATTGGCCAAAGACTGAGTTAAGATTTACATAAACACGCCTCCCCTTCAGGTTTGTCTCCAGTTCATTAACTCAGTCCAGCCATCTTGACTGATTTTTTCCTAGCTCCTTCAATGGACTCTCTAAATTGGCTTTATAGCTCCTAAGTTTCTATTATTTCCTGATGATTTGCTGCATTGTCTATTGCCTTCGGCCTCGCTTCTCTTCACGGAGACCATTTATTTCTGATTGTGAGTGTTGGTGCGTGAGGGAAGCCATGCTGTCGGCTTCACGCCTGAAGGATCAGGGGAAGCCCTGTGTTGTCAGGGCTGGGGATTCCCGATTGTTAATTGTGCGTCGGAGGGATTGAGGGAAGCCCTTGTTGTTGGGGCAAGGCTCCCCCCATGCATTATTCACCGCTTGTGGTGCGGAGACATTTGGTGGGCCGCCTCCCATCATGTCAGCCATTTTGTCTGGCGCGGAGGAGCTATTTTGCCGCCCGGTGCCATTCCATTTCTCATAATAATTACAAGAACAAGAATCACACTGGGTCTCCAAACTCTCGAAAACATTTGTTGTAAGGGGGGAACATATTTATATCATATGTCAAATCCACAAAATTGAAGAGTTTTATGTCGGAGGTAGCATTTCCCAAAAATTATGTTGATTAATATAAGAATAATCTAATATAAAAAAGGAATATAAAAAGTTTGTTTGGGATGAAGTTGAGCAAGAGAATAAATTAAATTCACATTATGCTTCAAATCCAATTGAGGCCAAAACTTTGCAGAAATAAGGTAATACATGTGCAAAGCCTTTTTCCTGTGATTCAAACAATTGAGAACATTGAGATTTCTATTCCCTTTATCTGCTTCTATAAACAAAGATAAAGTCTTATACTTCACCCACATACAGCTTCAGTACTCATTAAAAATGGCAGATAAAGGTCATGTTCTACTCTTTGGGCACAAGGACCTTCTCTTTCTTTCATAACTTTCCCTGAGAAATACAGTCGGCAAGCTAAATAAATATTCATAACACTTTCCACCTGAATTTTGATCCTGTTACTGTGGGGGCACTTCAACAGCCATAACTTCAGAGCCCAGGCACAAGTAACATTTGTTCAGGGCGCTCTAACTTCAAGTGGTCACTTAATGAATGGCCATAAATCGAGGACTACTTGTTATCCTTTTTAAAAGCCTAAATGATTTTTTTTTAATATCAACTCCACTATCATCATGTTTTCAAGCTTTTAGGACCAGTTGCTTTGCACAGTTGTCTAGTTGGCTCCTTCTTAGAAGCCAAGTGCTTGTTTTCCTGCATATTTCAAACTGTCAACAGGTAATTTTCCCACCCTGTCTCTCCTTCACACCCTTCCACAAGCTGCTACTAAAATACAGCCATTTTGCTATATTGTTTTGCACTTCTCATGAAGTAAAGCATAACAGCCTACTTTCTTAAATAGCTCAATAAATTTGTAAGACGGGCTTTAAATTAATATTGACTCTGACAGAGTCCAGCTGCTACAGCTCCACTTGAATGCCAATTACCCTTCCCTGTGATACTCCTCATATTGATAATACCAGTCTAACCTCAGGAAGATTAAGTTACTGGATATTACAGATATAGCAAAGCAACAAACAAGTCAAAAAGCACAGAAAGGGTGTGGACTCACAGATTTCAGGCATCCCAAAGATATATACTCACCTTGGCAACTTCAGAAAACATTTGCCCCTGAAGCAAAAATGTCAAAATGATAGCATTACGATGGCACCCATCCTAAAGTCTACTGCCTAAAGCAACAATTTCACATTACTTCACAACAGAGCTGCCCTTGGTCTGGTGTAGAAAATGAAGAAAATGGAGGGAGGGGAAGGAAGTATTTAGTGAAAAGCTTTTATGGATTTAAAGCAATTTTGGACTGCTGTTAGTGCTTTGTCCTCCTAATCACAAACTGATGAATGAACAAGGGCGAAGGCGCAATATTCTTAAAAACCATATTGCTATATCAGAGAGGCTGCTATATAAGAAACCCACACAGATTGTGTCCAGTGAAATGGACACCGTTTGTCTTTTATTTTTTTAAAGCAAGTACTGAGAAATTAGGTCAGGAACTCCTGAAAAAATTACACAGAATGCAAATTGCACCAACAAAATGAGCTTCATGCAAATGGACATAAAATCACAACAGCTGCATTAACATATTCGAGAAGTGCTACTTTAGATAGCTGTCTACACACTCACTTAACATAGATAAAGAGGCTTAAAAATCTTCCATAGGGGATAATTTTTCACTTAGAATGAGAATGAGTTATAAATAGAGGTGCATCCTACTTAATAAAAGGTTGTGCAGACACTACAGAAGTGTTTCAACACTGTTCCAACTTTATTTAAGATTTTCTGACCTCAAAATCCCCACATTTCAACCTCAAAGAAGAACCCTTTCTATTTTGTAGGATCATTTCCACAGAGGTCAAGGCAGCTTATTTTGAATTAAAACTCAAAATATTCCATCAAGTAGTTTTGTTTACCATTCCATTTTTAATGAACCTATGTAATTTCTGCATCTATATAAACTTGTATTTTTAATCTGAAGTCTAGCATAACTTCACCCATCATTTATTGTATGACTGTATTTATAACATATCATAGCTTGCTGAGCTACATCAACAATGCTACTCTGCTTTGTCAATAATGGCTTATGCCCTAGCTTTAATGTGAATCAATCATGCAGAGATGATCAGAAAGGCAGCGGTTAAAACAAAACATGATCTAGCACAATGTTTAAATGTAATTAAGATTGAGAACTGCAGATCAACACAGTTATCCCATGAGTCATATTGCTACGGGTGTAGTCTAAGGACATCCAATTTAGGGGACCACTTGTGTTGCATGATTACAACACTCAGTAATAAATGTTTTTTTTTTAGGATAATTATCATCACAATATTACATCAACCGAAATCAGAATGTGTGCATTACTTCTCTAAAGTAGTTTCCTTCTTTCTCCGTACTTCACAATTAAAAAGTTATAACAACTTGTTTTCTCAGGGAAAAAAAAACCCTATGAGAAGAGGTCAATAAAACACTGCCTGTTTCCTATTATTGCTTCTAACAACATTTTGTCCACCAGAGTTCCACAAAATGAAAAGCCTGCTTCAGAAAGTGGACTTCTTAAACTGCCAAATGATTGTTATCAGCTTGTTATTTTAATACACCGTGCACTTTAAAATAAGCTTAAACCATCTGCTCCTTCTCTAGTTACAGAAGGCAGAATCAACCTCCAACCATGCAGAAGAATATAGACTGCCAATCTCTATTTACTCTGCATTTCATGCAACTCTCACTGCTAATGGTCTTTAGAAGCCTCTCACGTGGCAAAGAACAAACCAGCATCAGACTCCACATTTGCATGGTGCAGGCAGGTTTCTTCTTCTCACTTGATGCAGCCTGTCAAAGGAAGTATGGCCATTGTACATTTTTACAGACATGAAGGAATGTGTGGCTCCTTACACAATCACCCTCAGCAATAAAGGCACAACTACATGTTTGAATTCCCCTCCCAAAAGTGATTATAACAAGCTAGTGGTTAAGGCACCAAGCTAGAAACCAGGAGACTGTGAGTTCTAGTTCCGCCTTTAGACATGAAAGCAACTGGGTGAGACTTTGGGTTAGTCACTCTCCCTCAGCCCAACAGGACTGTTATTGTGGGGAAAACAGGAGGAAAAAGGAGTATTAGGTATGTCTTCCACCTTACGTTATTTATAAAATAACTTAAAATAAAATCGATAAAGGAGGGATAAAAAATTAGAATTAATTATAGAAATGTGTATGATATTTTGCTCTAAAAATCTATAAGATATAATGTGCTTTCCAAAGACTCTGTCCTATTCTTCAGCATTTGCTTTTGCAGCCATAATTTGTGTCAGGACACTATTAATCCAAGGAATTCCAAACTCTCCCCCACTCCCTTGTATCAGACAAGGAATATTTTACTCAAGGATAAGCCGACCCTTGAATTTTTTAAATTAAAATAGCATGCAAACTGTTGCCACCCACAAATACGCCAACCTACATTTTTTCATTGTATTTTGGTTAAAAATTTGAGGGTCTGTTTATCCGCACTTGGGAGTATATACAGTATTTCCTTTCATTGTATGCATTAGTCGTAAAAATAGGCTTCCCTTGATTTCTTAAAGGAAGTACATTTTCATTATATTTTCCAACAATTGTTTTTCAGAAAGCAGTTTGTGGCAATGGAAATAAAAGATATATACATTTTTTACATTCAAAATACAAGATCTGAATGTTTTTTTCCAGCAACATCCACCTTGTTTTGTGTCAGTTTTCATTCTCGCTGTACAGATTTCCCAACCTTTATAATCTTCCCGCATCCAAGATTCAGAATGCTACAATTCAAACCCACTTAGGGGACAATAGATTAGCGAAGGCCACATTAATGTATCTACAACCTTACAACCTACAATGTCTACAACCCTTTTGAACCTTTGAGATTTAACTTACTTAAAATATCTTCTTTTTTCACATAGCATCCGTAAGATAAATCCCTGTGATCTTTTTATTGTGAAATAAACTAACTTCTTTGCATTCTTCATAACACTAATTTACAGCACCGTTGATACCACTACCATGAAAAAATACGTGTTAACAACTGTAACATTTGCCACAAAGAATTTGATAACTAAGTAGTTATAAATAGGGCCCATATGGCAGTGACCAATGCTTAAAGATCCCATGCTGTTATCTTTCCATGGAAAGAACGGTGTGCTTCAGATGGTTCTAAAGCTACAGTACTTATTTTTTTTCTTTCTGTGTGTCAGTCTTCCTGAAATTCTATTAGGGCTATTATACATCTGCTGGGGGTCCTGCTTTTGAACTCTCCTTAAATGGTCGTCTTCATCTCAAATATCAGCAGGGGAGGATCAAATAAGAGGTCTGTCACTTTATTTATTTATGAGGACATTTGTAGTCTGGAATTGTGAGGCAGATACACCAAACTCATCACAAATGTGTAACAACAGAAGCTGTTTCATTTGGCATTGCATAGGATGTGCATAAAACTCAAAGCTGTCATTTAGACGCTGAATTAACGTTAAAAGATGATCGGAAGTACTAGGTGTGGTTAAAATGTAGGAAGTCCTTGATGGAGTTTCAACATCCTTTTTTTTTTAAATAAAAAAATTCAGTCAGGATGGGAATAGCTACCTAAAACTGTTGTTGCTGTTCCCACTCCCAAGAAGAAATACAAGACTAGATAAAATACGAGTCTGACTCAATGGCTTTTATGACAATTTAATGATGCTAACAGAGCAATTGTAAAATATTATCAGCATGACAAATATCAGGTTTAAGTTTCAAAACAGCCACAGCCCAATTCTTAGTGCCAGACAGAATTATTTAATATGGTTTGTTCCAGGTGTCTGGCCAAAATTTTCATTTGAGAAGAAACTATTCATTTCATGCTGCCATAAAGATAACCTTTATTGTCATTTTTTTTTCTGTGAATAAAGAGGCTCCTGATCTGATCATTCCATTACCAAAGCTGGCTTCAGGATTCATAGAACTAGACAGGACCACGATCATTCAGTTCAACCTCATTCTCAGCACCCAAATCCAAACTAAAGCTAAAGACACATAGCTGTTTAATTTCTACTAGGACGTGCACAGTGCATGGAGGTCCACCAACACTTTGGGTAACCGGCTTTTCTGTCAAAGTACTCTCACTGTGAAGATGTTTTCCTAACCCTCCATTAGCATCTGCCTTCCTATATCTTAACTCAGCCTTCCATCCTTTCTAAGGTAGGTTGAATGAGGACCCAGATTGTGGGAGCAATAAGCTGACTTTGTATAAATATACAAAAAGTATGAAGGCTATTGCTTAACGCCTTGTAAGCCGCCCTGAGTCTCCGGAGAAGGGCGGCATATAAATCAAATTAAAAAAAAAAAACAACTCCATCACTCTGCAACAAAAGATAACCAGACTTGATGTTTTATAGGAAAACTTTTCAAATCTTTGAAGAACGCTTTCATATTCCCGCACCATTGACTTTTCTCAACACTAAATATACTCAGTTCCTTCCATAGGTGGGCATCACATACTGTAACAATCGGTTCGCCTGGAACCAAAAATGTGAGCATTCGCCTTCCGCGCATACGCACGGCATCAAAAACCCAGCGATTATATAGGACATGATAGCACCAGGGCGGGTGGGTGGGCCAAACCGGCAGCAGCCCACCACTGGTTCCTTCCATCTCTCTCCGTGTAAGACTTAGCTTCTAGACCAGTGGTTCCCAACCTTTTTTTGGCCATGCCCCACCTAACCATCTCTAAAATCCTGGTGCCCCCCCCATGACATATAATTACTATTCAAAAAGTGAACGTCTACTCACGCAGAGGAAGCCAAAAAGGCCATTAACCTGGTTTAAGCAAGGTTTCAAATTGCCCCCATTAAAAATCAAATTGCCCCCCCCCCCGTGGGGCATGGGCCCCACGTTGGGAACCACTGTTCTAGACCCTAATCAACTGTTCAAATTCTGACCCCAAATTGCCCCTCTATTGGCATTCACCTCACAGAACAAGTCAGTCTTGATGCTTTGTTTTTATATCACTTTTAATGCACATAGAATGCAACAAGAATAGGAATAAATTATATAATGAAATCAATTTCAGTGGTGGGCTAGTACTCAGTTATTTCATGGAGATAAAGCAGGCTCCATATGAAACAGATATTGACATTCTAATCTTAAATACATACTTCTTTTATACAGATGGTTTCTTGGCAAAAAAAAATGGCAAGTACTAGTTTGATCTTCTATTTAATTCATTAGACTTATAACCAAATTTCTTCTAGGCGCCAGCATGAAACATCCTTCTCTCACCAACTGTTCCTACCACAACAACCCTGTGACCATATTGATTAAAGTCAGCCAATTAGCCTCCATGACTTTGTAAGAAGTTGAACCTGAGTCCCCAATCCTGAACAGGTACACACACACAGGCTATATTTTATCTTGGATCACCATCCCAAGCACCCAGCAAAGATAACCAATAACTTGTCAAATTCAATTACATGGTTCCTTTTTTTTATTTTCATTGGAAAATGCCTATGCCTACAAGTTGGTGTGAGAGTTCATAAGAACAAAGGGGACGGGGAGGAAATACCACAAATGAAGGCTTATGGTGGATCAGTAAGAAATGTGCTGGGCCTCCAGGGATTTGCAATGTGAACTCATTGTTCCAAAACTGACTGAAGAACCTGTGCAAACACACAAGGTCTCTCCCTTCACACTCCTGTCTCTGCAAATCAAGCTTACCTTATAATTGCTGGAATTTACCCACGAGGTAGCAAGGCCATCAACCATTTTGTCCAGCATGGTCTGATCGTGTTCAAGGTCAGCAGATTTCTGTTTATCTGAGAAATAATCTATCAGTTCTTGGCCAACCTGAAGTCGTTTCCCAACATCTTTCTGCAGAACCTGCATCAAGCAGGACTCCATTGTGGGTTCCATAATGTTCTAGAAAGAAGGCGGAGACAAAAATGAAACTAGAGGGCGGCAGGTTTGAAAAGTCCTCCTGTAGATATTATCCTTGAGGTCGCCTCTTTGTTTGAAGAAGGTTACCAAGGTCCTGGATTTCAAAGATGTGATTCTGGGAATGGCAACAATGCACCATGTGTGTCTAAAGAGCAGCTGGCAGGTTATTAAAAGTTCAATTCAAAAAACTAGTAATAGATAAATAAAGCAGAAAGCAGGCCAGCCAGGCTATAGGACCAGGTTTGTGGTGCTTTCCAAATCAGCAATCCATCCTGAAAGAAATTTTAAAGAGGCAAAAGTTAGTGGCGAATCTTAAGCAGAAATCTACATAGCACAAAATCCCAAATTAGATATCTGACATTTCCATTTAGAAAGAACGAATTTCCCTTGCAGCTCTTTTTCAATGCACAGTTATGACCACCAATTAAGTTTCTAAAAATGGGGACTAAAAACTTGTCTGTTTTTGTATCTTATGTAGTACTGAAGTCTGTCTTAAAATTAAAACATGAAGCTTTAATGTAATAAGATGTCAAGTGTTCAGAAAATACGTACGCACTCACACACCTCATTTTTTTTTTCAGTAACAAAAACATGAATCTAATATGGACTATCAGGTTATCATATTTTAATAGAGAAGACATTTTGTTACAGGATCTATGCATCCAAACCAGGTACTACATCAAAGGGCAGGAGGCGGGGCGGGGGTGGGGAGAGAAAATGCACAACCAAGATACAGAACAGCAAGGTTTAGGTTAGTCTTAAGGGAAATCAATACTGGATGAAGGTTTCTAAATACTAAAACAAACATCATATTTAGAATATGGCTTAACTGATACTCTGGGAGATGTTC
Source organism: Ptyas mucosa (assembly GCA_012654045.1). Taxonomy (NCBI): domain Eukaryota; kingdom Metazoa; phylum Chordata; class Lepidosauria; order Squamata; family Colubridae; genus Ptyas; species Ptyas mucosa. The sequence goes on from WNWU01000006.1 coordinate 3,711,866, forward strand.
CATAATCAGGAATGTCAGAATGCTATTCTGAAACCTTCTCTTGCTTCAGGGCAAGCAATACACTGGCATGAATGTTACATCATTCACAACACTCCCAGAAAGCATTTACTGGTCTCCATATATCTTTGCCCTCTTTGGGATTTTCTGAACTGTGCCTGTCTTTCCCACTGAATGTTGTCAGAGCTCTTTGCAGGATCCTTGCTAGAGTTGTGCAGCTATTTGGATGCAATGAAAGGAAGCTGCTTCTCTAGTTACACATTGATTCTATTTGTCAGCAGCTTGTTAGAGAAGGCATGGCTTTCTCAAGGCTTGCCATACTTGCACCCGAAAACATGTGAACTAAGGAGGTGTTGAGGAGAAAACAAACAGCCTTACCACATAGCATTGTCAAATATCTCCTTACTCGACTTGATATAAAGTTCTTATTGTAAAATACAGTGCTTGGTTTCTGCCAGATATAACAACACCCAAGTAGATTCAAAAGTTACTCATTTGATCTATCTGTCCACAGAACATTCCTCCAGGCTATTACATGTTTGTTTGTTTGTTGTGTGTGTGCGTACGTGTGAACTTGAAATGACCATGAATGTTCTGTTTATTGAGCAATAGCTTCCACCTTAGCTCTCTTCCATGAATCTCATATTTGCCCAATTCTCTCTCCCACCCTCTCTCCCTCTCTCTCTCTCTTCCTCCCTCCCTCCTTCTCCCTCCCTCTATCTCCAACAGGAACCAAAGTTTGTAAGATTTCTACAGTGAATGGCCCAAAGCAACCTACATTGTTTAATGAAGCTACCTTTGATTATTGGATTGAAATGACTGTATTAAAGGGGCAATTAATACCAGTGGCCCACTGCATGATAATACTGTGCTTACGAAATAAATTTCCATGTCATTCATTTACTCAGTCTCTCTTTATAAATCAGCATCAATCAGATGAAGCTTTGACAATATTCAGTAAGAAAGATACTTCAAAACTTCAGAAAATCTGAAAGGAGAATCTGCATTTACCAAATTGTGCGTGTGTATGGATAGTTAAAATCTTATGGTATCTCAAAATCTTGCAAGACTTCAGCATTCAAACATGAAATCACATGACAAACAAACTTTCAGAAAGAGAACACTGAAATCTTGTGAGCTGCCGGAGTGAGAATTCTGTAATCTCAATATGTCAATTATTGTAAAAAATTTTAAAAAGTATTTTGGTACCAAATGGTGTTCTCCTTCTGAAAAAACTGCTGGATCTACCATATACATATGTACAGTTCCTTTAATACAAATGTGCTAATATAAAAGATGGATTAATCACATCGGTGTTGGAATATTCCCACTGCTCAATTTTACACATGCCCAGTCAAAAGTAACCCTCACTGATTTCAAACTTATCTGGGAGCCAGCCACCTTGAATAAATCGATAGTACAGGTTAGTTTTCCCATTTTATTAAGCAATTCACTGCATTTATTAAATGATAATCCATTCATTTGATCATTAAGCAAATCTGGCTTCCCCATTGACTTTGCTTGACGGAAGCCGCTGGGATGGTTATAAATGGTGATGACATGACCTTGGGATCATATATGCCATAAATACATGCCAGTTGCCAAGCGTCTGAATTTTGATCATGTGACCATGGGGAATGCTGCAACGGTTATTAAGTGTGAAAATTGGTCATAAGTCAGTCCGGGTGTAACTCCAACTGGTCACCAAATGAAAGATTGTAAGTTGAGGACTACCTATGCAAATTGCAAATATCAAGTGTCATGATACCTACTGGCAAAGTTCTCTAATCTCAGACACCTGACATCCTCAGGATTTCTTTCTGAAGGCAATCGGGCTCCTAAACTGACACACTCCTATTTCTAATGCAACTGAAGCCATGAAATTAAATACTATGGATTATCATAATTCAAACAGAAAAAAAGTTGGATTCAGCTGTCAGCACGCAGACTCCCCTTGTTATGACTGCTAATTTAATGACTTCTCTGAGGCAACACCAAATAAATGCAGGGGCACTTTGCTCTAGTACCCAGGTTATTAATAAGAAGTGCAACCATAGGTGCAATCCACATGCTAATTTGAAAGAAATTTACATTGCAATGATTGGTATGTACATTTGCAGAAACCTGAGTTGACAAAATATGCATTCTTAATCTCTTAACCTGTTTCACCAGCTAAGGGAAGACAAAAATACAACTGTGCAAGAGCTAGGACAACAAATTGCTCAGAGTAGTTCGATTAACAAAAGGATTGCTTATAAAAACTGAATTCTTGGTTTCTACCACTACCACGCGGTAGTGGTAGACCAGTACGTGGTACACCAATAGAAAATGATGTGCTCAAGCAGGAATAGGGACCCCAATTGAGAGACCTTGGGAGAAATATTTCCTTAAAACAATCTAAAGCAGCCTTGCCCTTTCAGGCATCCGGTATTACCAGACTCCTACATCAAACAGGTTTGGATATGCTTGTTTTGGCTGTTTGTTAAGAGCAATTTTGGAATGAGTAAGTAAAAAAAGAAAAACTCCCTCACTTTACCATGTTAAATAGTGACTTTAAGAATGAATCTGATTGCACAACCTGAATTTTCAGCAAGATAAGCGGCACCAGGTAAACTATCAGGGATGGGTGATACAATCTAGGCCCAAGTTTATGTATGGCTCAACAAGTATTTCTTACCAATACTAGTAAGCAGTATTCATGTTTAACTGGGCACTGAAACAATTCAGAATTTTGCTTCTATTTCATTTATAATTATTTGAGTTCATATAAATGAACTCAAATAACTATTTAGAACTATTTAGACTAAGCAGGACTTATGTTGGCTAAAGGCTGGATAGCTAACTTTACTGTTTGCAATCTCATCACCATCACCCTCATCGCATCATCATCATCATTATGAATGCCTTTCATTCAGCAGTGCAAGGCTGCATAGCTAGCACTTCCTTTTTCCCATTACACCACCATGAGATAGATGATCCGGTCACCTTCCATGATTGAGACTGGCCCTCAATGTAGGCCTCTCCAGCAACCGCCCAACACCTTAACTACATGAAATACATACATAGAGAATTAATCCGAGTTTTACTTTGTCCTTTTCCTACAAGCCAAGCCCTGAAACACTACTTGCAAGCAGAACTTCCCATGGGCACAAGGAAAATACACAGGTTCTCCTCATGACAACAGGGCCAGCTCTTCTGTATCACTTTACCAGCAGCTGCAGCCTCGCTCCTCCCTGCCCCCTTATAACAAAATGAATTTCCCTCATGTGTGTACTCTACTTTATTAAGTCTGACAGATACGCAATCTCATCCTGTCCTCCGGCCATGCTCCATAGTCCTTCAACCTTGCAACCATTCCTTGGAATAGAGGAAAACTCCCGCCTGCCTGCAGAGAACAGTCTCTTTACCCTTAAAGGACTCAAGTCCAGCAAGTCTCTTTTCATTTGATAAAAAGAGGGCAGATCTAATAATAATAATAATAATAATAATAATAATATGACATGCCTCTGGTTCTGCAAAAAAAAAAAAGTAGGGCACGCTTCAAGGAAAATGGGTCAAGTTCAGCAGTAAAGTGTGTGAATGGAGCAGAGATAAAAATATTTTTTTAAAAACCTTGATACGTAAACAAGCAGAGCAAGGCCTAAAGGCATCATGCCATGCAAAACATTAGAAGTGTAGTCTAAGTGACCTTTATCAAATCAAAGGAGATTTCTGCAGATCTGTCTCTTCTTTCCCTTATGGGAGGATGTAGGAGGAGAGAGCCCCCTTCATCTGCAGGGCAAAGAATCAGAGACTTAAGCTGCCATGAGCTGCAGCTCACTTATCAGACCTCCTGTTTTTTCCAGTCATCATTCTTACAATCCTCTTCTTTTATGAAAAGCAGCTAGAGCCCCTAAAGTAAACCAATTCCTCCAAAACAATTCCTCTAGCAGAAGAGCTGCCTATTACTGTGCTGTATTCCGTTACTGCCTGCTTTTCCATCATTTTAATAAAAACATTTATTTTAAAAGAATAAATATCATGACGAATGTTCAGCCAACTGTAAGATTCCAGCTGAAGTCTCAAGACATCAGACAAGAAATTGCATAGCAGTGAAAAAACAGAAAAGGAAAAAAAGTCCCACAGTTTTTAATTAATGAGTTATAGGACATTGGAAATGTATCGTATTTTTCGGAGTATAAGATGCATCTTTTTCCTCAAAAAAAGAGGGTGAAAATTTGGGTGCATATTATACTCTGAATGTAGCCCCTCCCAGCCTTGCATACAGCGATTTCAGAGGCTGAAAAAAGCCTCTGAAAGGCTTTTATCTAAAATAATACGGCAAGCAACAAAAGAAGAATCAGTAAAGGTTCTAATCAAACTATGGTAACAAATCTAGAGAATGACACAATAACCAACAGATTGGAAGAGGTTAATCTATATACCAATACCAAAGAAAGGAGATTGAACAGAGTACAGATAGTCCTTCAGAATAAAAGCCTCTGAAAGAAGCTTCAGAAAAAAAGCCTCCAAACAGAGCTTCAGAAAAAAAAGCCTTTTTTCCCCCTGAAGCTCTGTTTCGGAGGCTTTCAGAGGCAGAAAAAAAAGTTTTTCCTGAAACTGACTTTCAGACGTTTCAGAGGCAGAAAAAAAAGCAAGGCACAATGCTCACAACCAATGAACCTGTTGCTAAAATTCACCTCTGTGAACAGCTGATTGGGGGTATTCTGGGAGGTCAACCCACCCCCCAATCAGCTTTCTTCTTATTTTCCTCCCCAAAAACTAAGATGTGTCTTATACTCTGGTGCGTCTTATACTCTGAAAAATATGGTAATCAAAAATATCAAACGGCCTTGTCTTTTGCCTACTTTTGTTTTATTTGATCCTACCCTAGGATAATTTCTTTGGCGGTCCCTGTACATTTTTTCCTCTCTTCCAAAAAGGGGTATCTTCCCTCCTATTTTTCTTTCAAAACAAGAATGAAGTCAATCAGTGGTTCTTTCTCTCTTTTATTTCTTCAGCAACATTTAACAATGCCACTGATTTTTTTTTTCCTGTTTACCTTTGCTCTTGTTTGGTAAATTCAGACTTTTTTTCCCTCTAACTTTTTTTTTTTGCATCCAAGTTGTAAACCAGCTTGCAAACCTTAGAGCCAAACTTAAGACTTCTGTTCTGTAAAGTACTTACATATGAATCTATCCTATGAATGGGGTTCTATTCACAGGATGACTTCCTGGAAAACAGGAGGGAATGTATTAAGAACTATCCTGAACAACAGGACAAGGGTTCCTGGAGGCTGCAAAAGGAACCGGAAATTAGAAAATAAGCAGGGTTTTAAGATTGAAGGAAGAAGAAACATTACTAACCCGCACTATAGTGATAACACTACACTGATAACTGACAATGCAAAGGATCTGGAAGATCTAAAAGCCAAGGAAGACAGTGAAAATGGGATTAAAATTAAATATAAAGAAGAAGACCAAATAAATGACAACAAGTAGAACAAGCAGCCGTGGAATTTGACAATGAAGATACTATGAGCCGTGGTGGCACAGGGGTTAGAGTGCAGTATTGCAGGTTAATTCAGCTCACTGCCAGGAGTTCGATCCTAACCAGATCACGGTTGATTCAGTCTTCCATGTTTCTGAGGTCGGTAAAATGAGAACCCAGACTGTTGGGGGCAATATGCTGACTTTGTAAACCGCTTAGAGAGGGCTGTAAAGCACTGTGAAGCAGTATATAAGTCTACGAGCTATTGCTACTGAAGTGGTGGATAGCTTCTGCTTTTTAGGATGAGCCATCAAACAGTAAAGGAACACACAGGCCAGAAAAATTCTAAAAAGTAGCCATTAAAATGGAAATGTTGTTCAAACGCTATGATGTGTTTATACCTACAAAGATAAGAATCATGCAAACCATGATGTTCCCCGTGACACTATGAAAGCAAAAGTTTGACTTTAAGGAAGCAGGATAGGCAGAGTATTGATGCATTTGAAGTATGGTGTTGGAGAGGACTCCACAGAATCCAATGGACAGCCAAGTAAACAAACCAGTCAGTCATTGAACAAATCAACCCTAACTCAACAAATTATTCTACTTTGTGCTCAAAGACTTCCTTCCAGAAGCCGCATTCCCTTCCTTTAACCTTTCTTTCTCGAACAAATATTCCATTACAAAATATTATGCTCGCATTCTTTCCTAAACAATACAATACCCACTCCACTCACATACCAAAAGGGTTTGCTTCATTCAGATCCAAAAAGGATTGTGCTGTGGTATTTGCATGTCAGCTAGATACAAGTGTAGATCAATTAAAATCCTGTTTTAAGATCTCTAAGAAAAGGAAGCTGGTTAAATTATCATATATTTCTTTTCACATCAGAAAGAGAGGCTGCGTCTTGAGATAAAGCAATTCTTTAACTTAAAATGAAGATTCCTGCAGTAGGTTAAAAATCATTTACTGTGACATATTTTGTATGGACTGCTTGCAATAAAACTACAAATTGCACACATATAAAGAGACCATACCATGAGAAAATGAGCAGCATTTGTTGCTTCTGGTCCTTCACTGTATAAATACCCTTTCTATTCCTATTTTCTCTAATATACCAATCCACTTAACTGCAGGTAGTTCTCAACTTACGACTGGTCGCTTAGCAACTGTTCAAAATTATGACAACCTCCCCAAAGCTATTAGTGACCCAGTTTCAAAGTTCCAGCATGGCCCCTCCCAGATCACATCACAGCATTTTAGGTCTCAGCAACCAGTCCACATTTACTGCCATTTGCAAATATGACCCCGCAAGCATTACCTACAAATGTTTCATGATCTAATGAAGTCAAATAGCTAAAGCATATACAGTAATAAACCTGCTGATCTTTCACAAAGCCACACCTGCTTTTGTTGGAGCAGACAGGCAGGTAGATCTTCTGGAAGTAGTGCTTCAAGCTTTGCAGATTTAAACAGGCAAGGAAGATTTGTGCCGCAAGAATGAAAAAAGGAAATACCACAAGCAGAGATCCCAGCTTTAACTATGGTTCAATAATATCAAATAAAAACATGGGTATAAATGAACCACGCTGCATGGTTTATTCTGTAACAATTGAAATGTGAAGTTTCTGCACTTTGCATTGATTGTTGGTATTTACCTCATCCCTGCTGCCCAATTGTTGTCCTGGGAAACTACTGTAAAAAATATAGATATTCAACCCAGATTTAATTCATAAACTACATGCATATACTGTATATTTAGTGGTGATAGTAGTAGTACCTCATTAAATGAGGAAGACTGTATAATTTAATACAGTGGTTCTCTGCTGGTAGTATATATACCATGGTGGGACTCAGAAATAATCTTGAAAGGACACAGGATTAGAAGCTGAAGGTTTTAAAGGATTCTTTTAAAAAAACCAAAAATAATTCATGTACATATTTAAATACCATTCTTGGAAAAATAGGTCTTTTGTTTCTGGCATTATGGTATCTACGTTCTTCAATAAAGTGATTATTGGTGGGACTCAAGTTTCAGAAGAACATAAGTCCCTGATCACCTGGAATGTCCTTGCTCCAATGAAATGGTAATTCTTAACCTTAACAACCTTAAGATATGTGAACTCCAACTCCCAGAATCCCTTAGCCAGTGTAGGGGAACTCTGGGAATTGAAGTCCACACATCTTAAAGTTGGAAGGTAGAGACACACTGTACTAGATTTGGAGGGGGGAAAGCCTTATGAATAAGCTCCCATTTATTATGAAATGGATGAACTCAGCAAGTTTGAGCAGATTTGACATTTGACCTGCACAAATAATAATTATTTCCAGAGAAGATAATGGTTTTTAAAAATGTACAATCTTAAAGAAACACCCACCTTCTTCCCAATACTGTAATTCTTTGGAAGACCTCATGCTAGCGCTACTGAAAATGTGTTTTCATCTTAAATACAGTATTTTTCAGACTATAAGACGCACCTAAATTTACAAGAGGAAAACAAGAAAAAATACTGTATTTTTCGGATGATAAGACGCACCCGAGTATAAGAAGCACCTTAGTTTTGGGGGAAGAAAATAAGAAAAAAGCTGATTGGCGGTTGGATAGCCTCCTGAAATACCCCAATCAGCTGTTCCTAAAGGTGAACTTTGGCAACAGGTTCGTTGGTTGTGAGCTCTGCGCCTTGCTTTTTTTTTCAGCCTCTGAAACCTCCATTTCAGAGGCTGGGCGGGGCTACATTCAGTGTATAAGACGCACCCCTTTTAGGGGGGGGAAAGATGCATCTTATATTCAAAAAAATACGGTAGTTTTTGGCCTCTGTGTGTTGGATTTTCACCCTTCCAGGCCTCCAGAAGCACTCCGCAGTGCTCATGACAGTCCGTTTTTGCCAAAAACAGGCCCATTTTCGGCTCCCAAGCCTTTCACATGTCACGTTTTCCCCCTTCCAGGCCCCCAGAAGCACTCTACAGTGCTCCGCATGGCCCGTTTTCACCAAAAACAGGCCCATTTTTGCCAAATCGGGCATGCAGAGTGCTTCTGGGGGCCTGAGAGGGGGAAAACGTGACACGCAGAGGGCTTGGGAGGCCGAAAACGCCCGTATTCCGTCTGTAAGATGCACCTAAATTTTCACCCTCTTTTGGGGGGGGAGGTGCATCTTATACTCTAAAAAATACAGTATAAAAATATCATACTTTTTTTTTATTGGGAGACACTCTGCCATAATTATTTTGGTAAATTAAAAACGAATAAAATGAATTAAAACCTCACGTTCTACAAATGTCCCAGGTGCTATTTGATAGCTTTAGTTTTTTTAACAGATCTGTTAAATCAGGAATCTGAAGGGAAACCTCTCCATAAGTTTCATTTTTCGCAAAGCCTTCTTGCTGAAGAAGATTTGTGGCTTTCCAAACACATCATTCCGAATGACTCTGCATTCCATTTTACAAAGCTACTTTGTTGCTGTTTTTCCCTGGGTATTTTTCCATTCATCTTTATGATCTCACTACATCATCTTTAGCCAAATTCATATTTTGTGATAATGGCTGCACATGTAGGAAATTATAAATAATAATTTCTGGCTAATCAGCAAATTATACCATGTAGACGTACAGTTTGATCATATAATCACAATTAAGCAACAAATTTGGCTTATTACTCACTCTCACTCGCTCTCTCTCTCTTTCCCTCCCTGTGTGTGTGTGTGTGTGTGTGTGTGTGTGCGCGTGCACTTTTCCATTGAGGAAAAAACCCTTCAAGGTTGCATCATCATTAAAACAATACAGGGAAACAAAAATAAAAAAAACAGAATGAACCAATATAAAAACATTACAGGTAGTCCTTGTCCTGTTAGCACAACTGAGCCCAAAATTTATGTTACTAAGTGAGACATTTGTTAAGTGACTTTTGCTTCATTTTATGACCTTTCTTGCCACAGTTGTTAAGTGAACCACTGCAATTAAGTTGTTAAGTGAATCTGGCTTCCCCACTCCTTTCTTGCCAGCTCACAAAAGGTGATCGCATGACCCTGAAAGACTGCAACCGTCATAAATGTGAGTCAGTTGACAAGCGTCTGAATTTTGATCACGTTACCATGGAGATGCTGCAATGGTCGTAAGTATGGAAAATAGTCATAAATCACCTTTTTCAGTGCTGCTGTAACTTTGAATGGTCACTAAATGAACTGTTGTAAGTCGAGGACTACCTGCATAAGGTAACGTATGTATAGCATTTATCTGAGTATATTTCTCAACACAGCTAACACTTTGAAGGGTAAATGGACGTTGCTTACTTGAACGTCCATTCTAGGCGCGCTGCTGGAGAATCCAAAAGCGAGGATTATTCATCAGTCTAGCAGTCAGCACTGAGTGTATGTATCTTGAAATTTGTTACACACATCCCCTTTGCTCGTCAGAGGGTGAGTTTTTGTTCACGAATAAAACAGTTCAAGGAGACATGTGAAAGTCCAGGGCCAGCAGCCTGACCGGGCGGCTTGGATTCTCCAGCAGCGCACCTAGAATGGACGTTCAGGTGAGCAACGTCCGTTCTCCAGCGCGCTGCTTGGAGAATCCAAAAGCGAGGGATATGCCAAAGCAAGTTTAGACAGGGAGGGCGGAAGGCTGCGCCTACGTAACTGGAGCAGAACACACTGATTGCAGAACTCGCCGTCCGAACGACGTGTCAGCCGAGGCAAACATGTCAACTTTGTAGTGGCGGATGAAGGTATTCAGTGATGTCCATGTAGCCGCCTTGCAGATGTCAGCAACGGTGGCCTGCATCACCCAAGCCGCTGTGGTGGAAGCGCTCCGAGTAGAATGAGGCAGAATCCGACTGGGAACCGCTTTCTTCTGAAGCAGGTACGCCTTGGAAATGCAAGCCTTCAACCATCTCCCGATGGTAGATGATGACATTTTCTGACCCATTGTCACGGGCAGAAAGGAAACAAACAGCGCTTCCGACTTGTGGAAATGCTGAATCCTCCGGATATACCTGCGTAAGGCCCTACGGACATCTAAAGTGTGCCATTGGGCCTCCTGCGGGTGTCTTGGGTCCAGGCAAAAGTCCGGGAGAACCAATTCCTGCTGACGGTGGTACAGGGAATTGACTTTGGGCAGGAACGATGGGTCCAGCCGAAGAACCATCCAGTTAGGAAAGAAGGTGCAGAGATCTTCCCGAAGGCATAGGGCAGCCAGTTCGGAAATAGGGCAGGCCGAAGTAATTGCGACCAAAAAGACTGTCTTCAAGGTGAGGAGCCGAAGGTTGACGGAACCCAGCGGTTCGAAGGGAGGCTGTGTCAGTGCATGGAGGACCAGCAACAAGTCCCAGGTAGGGTAGTGATGAATCGCCAGAGGTCTCAAGTTCGTAGCACCCCTGAGAAACCCCCGAATCTTTGAGAAGTGTGAAAGAGGCAAATTGTTTCTAGTCAAAAGAACAGTAGACAGGGCTGCTACCTGTCTGCGTACCGTGTTCAGGGCGAGGCCCTTGTCCAAACCGTCTTGGAGAAAATCGATCACCTCTGAGATGGATGCAGAGGTAGGATCCACGTGAGCATGGGAACACCATGAACAGAACGAGGTCCAGGTGGCGTTGTAGATGTGGCACGTGGAGGGGCGCCCGGAAGCCTGGATGGTAGAGATAGCTCTTCCGGAAATGTTGTCTCGACATAGAAGGACCCTCTCAAGTGCCAGGCGGTCAACTGCAACCATTAGGGCTCTGGATGCAGTATGGCCCCCTGGCTGAGATATATCCTGTCGCTCGGAATGCGCCACGGAGGGGCGATTGACAAGTTCAGCAGGTCCGCAAACCAGGCCCTCCTCAGCCGTGGGGGGGCGACAAGTATGACGTCTGCCTCCTCGTATAGGATCTTGCGTACGAGGCACGAGATGAGCGGAATCGGAGGGAACGCGTAGAGCAACCCTGGGGGCCAGGAACATGAGCGCATCGATCCCCTCCGCCTGAGGACACAGATGACGAGCGAAGAACCGAGGGAGCGGCGCGTTGTCCTGCCATGCGAACAGGTCGACGACAGAGAGCCCGAATCGTCGGGAAAGCTTGCGGAAGATGTCCGGGTGAAGACGCTACTTCAAGTTGTCTATCTGCGTCCTACTCAGCCAATCCGCGGTCACGTTCGTCATCCCAGAGATGTGCTGTGCCCTGAGGGAGAGGAGGTGAGCCTCCACCCAAGTCATCAACCAGGAAGCCTCATCCATCAGCAGATTCAAGCAGGTGCCCTTCTCGCGGTTCACGTGCGCCATTGCGGTCACGTTGTCCGTCCGGATCATCACGTGTCGACCCTCCACCAAAGGTTGAAATTGGAGGAGGGCGAGGCGAATCACACGGAGCTCTAGCCAACTGATCTCATTCCGGCGATCCTCTGGGGACCAGCTGTCCTGGGCCACGTGGGAGTCCATGTGGGCGCCCCAACCAGTCAGACTCGCATCGGTCGTCACAATGATACGATGCGGCTCCAGGAAGGCGCAGCCCTTCATCAGGGCCGACGATGTCCACCAGCGAAGGGATCGGCGGATCTCTGTCGGGATAGATACTCGAGCTGTGGAATTGCTGCAGCGGGAGCACTGGTACGGGAGCATGAACCATTGAAGTCGGCGGCCATGAAACCCCACCCACGGAACAATGGAAATGCATGAAATCATCTTCCCAAGAAGACGAGACAGCAGCAAAAGAGGGACGGCCTGGAGCGAAAGCACCTGAGCAATCAATGACCGGATGCTGTTGCAGCGGTCCAGGGAAAGGAAGATATGCCCCTCAATGGAATCTATGACCGACCCCAGGTGTAGGATCCTGGTGGTGGGGTGCAAGTGGCTCTTCGGCAGGTTCAGAGAGAAGCCATGCTGTTGAAGGCAGTGGCAGACCGAGGCTAGATCTTGCGAAACCTGGGCCTGCGATGACGACAATATAAGGACATCGTCCAAATAACAAAGAACTCTGATCGGCATCTGCCGAAGATGTGCGGCTACAACTGACAAGATTTTTGTGAAACTCCTGGAAGCGGACGAAAGGGCATCGCCCTGTACTGGAAATGGCGTTGATTGTAGGAAAAGCGAAGGAACCAGCACTGAGAAGGCCGAATCGGGATATGAAGGTAGGCCTCCTTGAGGTCCACGGAAGTCATCCAGTCCCCTGTTCGAATGCATCCCTAGATAGATTTCAGGGATTGTATTTTGAACTGGTGATACAGTATGTACTTGTTCAGTTCTTTGAGGTCCAGAATCCCTCGGCAGCCTCCGGAACTTTTTGGGACCAGGAAAAAGATTGAATAGAAACTGGTCCAACGGTGTTCTGTGAGAACCGGCTCTATGGCGCAAATGTCTATGAGATGTTGTATCTCTGCCTCCATCAGTCAACGTTTGCTTGGATTGGACGACACAGGGCAGTGGAAGAACCTGTTGTGAGGGTAGGAGCAAAACTCCAAGGTTAGCCCCAGCTGGATTGTCTGCAGCACCCCCACGTCCGACATCGTCAATTCCCATTGGGCTGTGAAGTGTTGGAGGCGGCCGCCAATGGGAAGATGATGGGGAGCGTCATTGGCTCCTCCGAATTGCATGGGTCCCCGCACCCCTGAAGGGACACTTGGCTGGGGCCAAGCGTCTGCCACGATCTCTGAAGGAAGATCTGTCATAAGGACGGTCCACTCCCTCCGAGTACGGCCTTGCGGTGAAGGACCCGCCAGGTCCGGAGTCAGCCCAAAAGGGCTGCCTCTGGCTGTATGAAGGGGTCCCACACTCGGTCCGCCGATATGACGAGGGCATGACCTTGCGCTTGTCTTTATCTTTGATGAGGATTGGGTCCAATGCCTCCCCGAAGAGGTGGGTCCCTTTGTATGGGGCCGACGCAAGCCTCCACTTTGACTTCATGTCCACTCTCCAGTGCCTCAGCCACAGCAGACGCCTGGATGTCACCGACAAGACCAGGGCATGAGACGCGAACTTGGCGGCGTTAAGCAAAGCATCAGCGGAATACTCCGTGGCCGCCACAATTTTATTAATGTCCTGGTGGACCCTCGTGTCCTCCAGGGGTAAGCGCTCCTGGAGTTGGCACAACCAAATGAGGATCGCCCTATTGAAGAACGACACCAAGGTTGCCACCCTGACCGCCCAGGCCGCCGCATTGTGTGTCTTGCGTACAGTAAGTTCCGCCTTACGGTCCTCCAACCGAAGACCGTCGGCGATGTCTTGGGACAGAAGCGATGAAGATGAAGTCAAGTTCGCTACGGGAACATCCACAGCTGGCAGGGCCAAAGCGTCATGAAGAGACGGCGCCGAACAGTACAATTTGCGGTCCAGGCTGGTAGGCCTTGGCAGGGAGGACGGCAAGTTCCAGGAACGTTGTACAACCTCCGAGAATAGTTGAGGACACGGAATATAAGCGTGTTCTGCTTTTTGAACATTGAACAAAGCATCGTGCGGTTGAGGCGCCATCATCGGATCAGAGAGACCCTCTGAGGTGGCCATTTGAGTCACTGATTTCGCCTTATGCAACAGTGACTTGAATAGAGACGGTCGAAAAAGGCCTGTGAAGGCAGGTTTGTCAGGAAGAAGATCCTCATCATCGGAAAACTCCATATCCCTATAGGCCTCCTCATCCTCCAGAGGAGTCATCAGCTCGCGCAGACTCCAGCTGAGATGAAGATCGGTCTGACGGATCCTCATAGTGAACAACTTGAGGTTGCGGAGGAGGTGGAGGTGGTGGAGGAGGAGGAGCAGCTGCCGTTGACACTGGCTGATACGACAGAGTTTGGTGTTGTTGTGCGTTAGCGGCCAAGGCCCTAGATATAGTATTTGAGATGAGCAGGCTAACATGACTTGCGAAGATCCCCCCGGGCGGAGCCCCGCAGCCGTAGGGGTGAAGGTAGCCTCCAGAGGAGTGCGGTGAGTAGGTGGTCGTGCACGTGACAAATCCACCGGAGCTGCAATGCCGTGCGAGAGGACCGTGGGAGAGAACATCGCTGGAGGCAGTGGAGAAGCGCCAGGCATGGGTGATAAACCCTGGCACGCAGGAGATATGATCCCCAGTTGGGGAGCGAAGGTCACTACAGATCCTACGGTTGGAACAATAGTAGCTGAGGCTGATGACTGAGCCTGTCGCTGAGCCAGCTCAAATTGCCATTCAAATGCCTTATGACATCTGCTGGCGTCTTTGGCGGCAGCTGTTGAGGGTTTGTCACCCTTCATAGAGGCAGCAGGAACTGAGGAAGTCCCATGCTTATCCCTCTTTTTTGCCTTCTTTTTTGCAGGACCCGGCGAAGCTGGAGCCTCAGAAGGCTCAGGACTGTGCTCCAGGTCAGATGACAACTTGCTGTCAGCCATGCTGTGTAGTGCTGAAGAAGCGAGGAGAGAGAGAGAGGGTAAGTATGTTTGTATATATATGTGTGTGTGTAACCCCTCTCGTATTTCATTTTTTAATTTTTTTTATTTCTTTTAATTATTTATTAATTAATTTGATCAAATATTAATAGCTGAGGGATGTGGTTATCCCTGTTGGCAGAGGTATGCACTATGCAACACCCCCCCCCTTCTTTTGCACAGTCCCTCAAGAAGCTGTGCAAGATGGGGTTAAGCCAGGCAGGCAGGCTCCAAAAAGAGTCTGCAATAAATCCAAGGGAATTATACAAGAGGCCAGTAAAGCCTATGCACTGCAGAGGGCGCCAGAGCGGTTCACCCATATATGCAGCCTCAGCTTGGTTACCACCAATCAGAAGGACATTTGCAGCTCAGCCAGGACCCCTGTGCTGGCAGGGAATGTCACAAAGCCTCAGCGCGTAGCTGCGGCGCTTAGAGCGGCAATGGGGGCTTGCACGCAGCTCCGGTGCTGCCGCTTGCCAGATGGCCCCAGGGAAGCCACTGCACCTGCGCGGGCTCCCCTCTCCATAAACTAACTGCGCATGCCCAGAAAGCAGTTGCCAGGCAGAAAACGGCCAGAGCTAGCGAAAACTCGCCTCATCATGGTGGCCTCGCTATGTAAATGGCGCGAAACTGAGGGGAGAGGCTGCAGCGGCGATCTCCTGATGAAGACAGGTGTGCCAGCTACTCAGAAATAGCCCAAACGTCCATGCAAACGGAGGAGTGTGCCACTGAGGAGGAGGAGTGTGCCACTGAGAGCAGGGCAGGGACTCCAAAAGTGGCTATAGGTTCCACATGTGAGTATGCCGCTGAGAGCAGGGCAGGGACTCAGGAGCCGCCCCGACTTTCCAGGAAGGGAAGGAGAGCTCGTTAAGCAAAGGTGCTCTGAGAAGGCAGAGCTGCAGAAAATGGCCAGTAAAGTGATATGGGCAACCAGCCTGGGGTCAGAAAAACTTACCCACAGATCACAATGAGAAGGAGAAGAGAGGCAAAAAACCCCTTTCTGACACACGAAGGCAAAGGTACACAATCAGTATCCAAAGTCAAGTCCAGTCCAAAGGTCAAATAGTAGAGAATCCAAAAGCGAAGAATTTATTCAAAGTCTAACACTAGAGACGAGCAAAAAAACAGGTCTGATTAGCTGACTGAGTGAATAAAAACTGACCCTCTGACAAGCAAAGGGGGCATGTCTAACAAATTTAAAGATACATACACTCAGTGATGACTGCTAGACTGATGAATAACCCTCGCTTTTGGATTCTCCAAGCAGCGCGCTGGAGAATATCAAACTTCAGTTCCTGATTTCCGGAACCTCTGTCTTATCTGTGTTTAAGTTTGTTTTCATTCATGAAGTATGTTAATGGAACTTCAGCAACATTCAAGAAGCCCGATTGCTTCCCTGGAGTTATAGGGAAACATTGCAATAGAATTGCTGGGTGTCATCAGTCCATAAATGGTATCTTATTCCAAAACTCCAGATGATTGGCTTCATAGAGATGAACAGATTAAACAATAAGAATAAACTCTATGGAACCCCACAGGTCAACAGTCCCCCGTTGAACTGTCATCTTTATGTGAATATTATTTCACATAAATATATATTATATAATTGAAAGGGAAAGGCTGCTTCAGATAGTTTTAAGGAAACATTTCTTCCACGGTTTCTCAATCATATATAGAATATATATTATTTCTCAATAATTGATACTTTGATGCACATCACCTTCTGGACCCAACCCAACAGGAAGCAATGGAACCACGGCAAACAGAGACCAAAAAGACCAAGGGATGTTTCAGAAGGATATCGGACTGCCCTCTCAATCCAGCTTCAGTCAGTGGCTGCTTTGGACATCTCACAATAATTCACAGAGCAGCATTATATGAATTAGCCTAAGGAAATTGAACCTGTGCTCTTCACCGCCATGCATTTAATTAAATTAATTAACTAATATCAGGTTTGTGAAGCTTCTGGAAATTTGTACTTTCATGTTTATTAATGATGATTTAATATTACAACGAAGTTCAAATTGTGCTTAATTTTAATTAAGATTGGCTGAAATGTCCATGGTTTCAAGTTGATTTGTCACAAGGAAACGTGACTGTAGATTAAGCACAGTCTGTCAGATCTGCAAGATGATAAAATGAACAAAATTTGAAAAGGAACCATATTTTGAAGCTTCCTTCTATCATGCTAGAAAAAGGAAGGAGTATGTGCAAGGCTCATATGACCTTGCTCCTATTATGATAAACCAGAGTTTTAGCAGGTGTCTGAACATAATGTGTGATTCTATATTATGAATGGAATTTCAGACAGTATATTTGTTTTAACCAAGTAAATCTTCATAATAAAGGGAATAACTGTTAAAAGTATAACCAGATTTTTGCAGAATTAGAGATTTGGTAGATTTTATTTAAGAGCCAGTTTGGTGAGGTGATGAAGATACTAGGATAAAAAATGGAACAGCCAGCTGAGCAACTTTGGGCCAGTTGCTCTCTCTTAGGAAGAGAGTCAAGCCACTTCCAAAAAATGCTGCCAGGAAAAATGTAGGGACTGATCCAAGCAATTGACAGGAGCCAACACTTGTACATACAAATATATATGATACGATACAGAGAGGAGGGAGGGAGAGAGAGCGAAAGACAGCCCTCCCTCTATTAAAAGTACTAATAGTAATTTAATAAATTTGCAATCCATTTCTGAGACAAAACTATCTGCATGTTGTGGCCCGTCAGCGGCCTGTGCAGATTGTAGCTGATTCCGACAAGGAGGAGGCTAGTGTGGTGCTGCACTAGCAGCCTGTGCAGCTGGCGCTCGAGTCGAAAAGTGAGAGGCTGGAGAAGATGTGGTGCCAGAGGTAGGGATTCAGCCAGGGCCTTCAGAACCTCCAGAAGCTCCTTTAAGTGAAGAGGACGAAGAGGAAGAGCCTCTTCTCAATGCACGGGCACGCAGAGCTGCCAAAAGGCAGGAGTGGATCCTCAGGAGGAGGTGTCCTCGAGAGTAAGGCTTGGGGCTAACTGGCCACTCCCTTAGCCTATTTAAGGAGGAACGCCGCTTGCAGCAAGCTGTAGGGAACAACTTTAGTTCAATCTCCTTCGCGTCTGGATTCTCTGCAAAATTGTTTTTGGGCTTTCTGCCAACTCCAGTAAGACTGTGATTACCTTATCTTAGAATTCTAGTAGGCTGTTAAGACAGTTTATTAACAGCTTTTGGTTGATAAAGACTAAGTTATTTGAGTAAAATAAGCTTTGTATAGAGTTTGTGTGTGCTGCGTTCTTTGGGGTCCGTAGCTGGGGCAGAACACTGCAATCTGAATGAGAGAGTAATATTACTAATTGGCAAATAAATGTTCATGTTTCAAATAATCACCCAACCTTCCACCCCACAAAATGTATGCATTAATGTGAGTTTTCAATTTGACAAATTGTTCAAACTTGAACTATCTAAGAGCAGTACTAAATAATACAATTGCTTTGGAAGCCTGCAGGGTTAAATTCCCCTTTTCACATTTCCTGATTCAGAATACAGCCTTTCCAAGTTTGAATCAACCCAATGCTTCCACACTTCCCTTTTAGAAATCAAATGAAATACTGATGCCAACAGTAAGAACAATGAGCTCAACGAGCAAGCAGCTACTCATCTTAAAATAAAAAGAAAAGTTAACCTGTCAGAGACACTTGCAAGATGGGGAAGCCCTCTGGGTAACTATGGGACATTGCTATTTTTTTAAAAAAAAAATCTCTGAACACTGCTGGGTGCCAAATTCCATAATTGAAAAGGAAAAATGGCTTGATACAACAACATAACAGAAATTATTTTGGCTTATAGGGATGTATTGATCCATAGGACCTATTTGAATATTTAAAAATCAGAACCCAAACTATGTGCCCCAAGTATTGGTTTGACAAAAATAATTTTGGACCCTAAGATCCAAGTAGAACCATATTTTTCCTAACACACTAGGAGGCAAAAAAAACCCCTTTATTTTCCATTTACTTATTTATTTACACACAGAGATGTAAGCGTGTGTGTATATAATATATACATACATATATACATATTATATATAAAAAGAGAGGGAGTCAAAATTAATTCAAAAACTCAAAAAAGTTTGTGTGTTTGCTTGCTGCATAGGATTTCTGGTTCAATTTTACAGTATTTTACAAAGAGCTACCACTTCCAAAGGCTACCTACATTTATCTCTTATTTAAAAAATGAATCCTTATTATGGCTCATGCCATTAAAAATGTATATTCTAGGCGATACCACGTGACTTTTAGATATTGCCTGCAAATTTCCTCAACTTGATTAGTGCAGCCAACCCATCCTAGGCGATCAAAATAGACTCTCTCGGTCTTAAATTTGGAAAGAAGCTTAAAAAGAAGCTTCCTGTAACTCCTCAAGCTCTCGGTGACAGAAACAGATAATGCCTTTAGCTGACTCTGAGGAAAGAGAGAGAAGTTGATCAGTCACAATTGTACAAAAAGTGCATTCCCTACAGTTTTTGCAAGTTTGTTAAAGGTTTAAAGGCCTCAAAGGTTTAAATAAAGAAGAATTAGGAAATGTTCCATATAATCCCCCCATGTCTTCACTGGATAATGGCTGTTTTGTAAGTTGTTCATTTACAAGGTTTAAAAAGATGACTTTAAAAGCTGTTCTCATATTACTCCTCCAAGCATATCCCAAACACCATAAAATCGCCAAGCAACCAAGAAGGTCTTAGTTACCAGCAAGACAGAAGTAACAGATGAACCTGACTGAACACAGAATGAGAGAGGAAGACTCCTGAATATATTTTCAGCACTAAGGGGCAAGGACCTTCATCTTTGAACAGGTGAATATTATGCCCATACAAATAACTACATGAAATGTTTATCGTTTGTATTTCTTTGAAATTGAAATATTTTACAACTCTTATCTGTAAGCCTGTTACTCACACAGTTGTTCCATAGCTTTTTCTTATTTTGTTACTTGGCATTCTTCTGATTTTTATATTAGTTTTTATATTATCCTGTTTTTATATTAGGTCCACCCTTTTTAGACTTTAAACGATATGAATATAGTATAAAGTTATTAAATGTTACAACATTTTAGTGGAAAAGTTGCAACTTCAGGCAATTCAACTGATATACAAGTACATGTCTACTGTGCCTACATGTAAACAGAAACGGTTTCTGAAAGACTGTAAATTTAGCAGAATTTAGTTCACTAGTGATTCATCAAGAGCAAAGTTCAGTGCAATTCACATTCATGCTGCAAACAAGGAGTTAATGCAGTGCAACTTTAATAGTTATTTTAAGCAAATGCAATGTTGAAATGCCTATCGAACCTGTCCTCCCTTTTAAACAAACTGGATAAGGAAGGAAATTGCAAAACTTAAAAGCTTTTATCCTGCACTGCAATTAATCTTAATAAAAGGATCGCTTTTTTTACTCAATAGATTTCTACCACAGAGGACCTCCTTTTTAATAAGGAAGTCCTGCAAGCTAATGTTTAAAGTCCAGCTCAGCTTCAGGCAGAACAAGGCAAATGTTATTTTATGTAGCCTATCAGATGGCTCTAGACAAATCTGGTTTTGCCTATTCTATAGCCTGAATATGTTTATTCAATATTCACTGTTGTCAGGGAGACTTGCTCCCCTGGTACTTCACCCTGAGAGTCCTTCACCTGTAAAGGTGAGAAAATAGCTTCCTATCCCAAAATTAAATTTCATGAAGAAATACTGGCTCTCCCATTTAGCAAATTCCTATATGTAGCTGTGAGAACTTAGGTACATATATTGATTTGTATCCTACAAACAAGGAGTTTCTCTTTTTCCAAATTTAGCACAACCAAATTAGAAGGACTGTGTTATCACCCATCCCTGCTGTTTAGAATAGCTACATGGCCGATTTGGTTTTGTACATTCAACTTTCCACATGATCATAAAAAATGCAATGGAGAGGTTATATTTTATGGCTTTTTGGCCCTAATATCTTCTTCAATTATGTTCAGTTATAATTAGACTGTCTCTTGCAATTTTTATAATATAATGGTTGGATTCAAATATTTCTCTATCTCCATTTGCACTAATGGGCACCCTGGCACCAATTTCTCCCTTGTTCCCACAATACTGTCCTTATCTTTCCCCCAGTACAAGAGTAACGCAGCCTGAAGTAAGTCAGGATAAACATAATATTTTTCCCCTTATTCCAATACAATGCAGTTTCAAGATACATAAAACGTATTGTGCTCTGCCAGGCAGTGACTTGAAAGGACCTATAAAGGGTGTGATCACAACTTTATTGGGCATTTCAGGCTGATCCAGGTATACTACTTCACCTCTCATCTCTAGTTAGCCTCTTCTGCTATCATTCTGCTCTTCTCTACCTAAACAGCTGAACAAACCTTCAATCAGAATAGAGCTGGAAGGGACCTTCTAATCCAACCCCCTGCTCAAGCAGGAGATCCTATACCAGTGACGGTCAACCTTTTCCGGACCGAATGCCCAAAGCATGTGACTGAACACCCAAAATGCAATATGTGTGCGGCCCTCACTCATGCCCCCCCGCATGCATGCATGCCCCTGCATGTGCCCCGCCCCCCACACATGCGGCCACACACACTCGCCACCCCGCATGTGTGTGCGATCCCCCCACACACGCCCTACCCCCCGCACATGCACAGTAGAGACCCGAAGACCAGCTGGTTGCCAGGAGGCACACACGCATGCGCGGCAGAGCTGAACTGAGGCGACGGCTCACGTGCTCACAGAAAGGGTGCTGCGTGCCACCTCTGGCACGCATGCCATAGGTTCGTCATCACGGTCCTCTACCATTTCAGACAAGTTTCTTCTTAAAAATCTCCAGTGATGAAGCACCTACAATTTTCGAAGGCAAGCTGTTCCACTGGTTAATTGTCCTCACTGTTAGGAAATTTCTCCTTAGTTCCAGGTTGCTTCTCTCCTTGATTAGTTTCCATCCATTGTTTTTGTCCTGCTTGGCATATGAAATACTGTAACACAATCCGGAAATGTTTCTATGGGGATTCTCAGTCATCCAGGTCATGGTTGTCCCAAAGGTGCGTTTTCAAGAGGCAACTGGACTTTTTGAATTTTCTTTGAAGATGTTTTGCTTCTCATCCAAGAAGCTGCTTCAGAGCTGAAGAAACTTCTTGGATGAGAAGCAAAACGTCTTCAAAGAAAATCCACGAAATCCAGTTGCCTTTTGAAAAAGCACCTTTGGGACAATCCGGAAATGTGCACTGCTCTTCAGAAGCACTAGAAGATGTTCCCTACCTATTGTTACTAGCCCTTCAATGCTAAAGATAAAGGTTTCCCTTGTCCGGCCATATCTGACTCTAGGAAGTGGTGCTCACTCATCTCAGTTTCCAAGTCGAGGGAGCCAGCATTGTCCAAAGACATTTCTGTGGTCAGATGGCCAGAATCACTATATGCTAAGGCACACAGAACAGTTACCTTCCCACTGAAGTGGTACTTATTTATCTATTCGCAGTTGCATGATTTCCAACTGGTAGGTGGGCAGGAGCTGGAGCAAGTAATGGAATCTCACCCCATCATGAGGCGCTTGGGTCTTGAACGTGGGCGGTCATCTTTTCAGCCGACAAGCTCAGTGTCTTTAACCGCTGAGCCATCATGCTCTCTCCCTTCACAATTTGGAGGAACCCTTCCCCCCTCCCCAAATAGCTTGGGAAATCTGTATTCCTGATGCCCCAAACAGAAATGCATCCTCCAATAAGCCACAGGCTACTTTATTAACCTCTGCCAAATATATGCTGCTATTTGGAGCAAGGGCTGCTATTAGCGGACTGTTAGGCTTGCACAACCAAACTAGAATGTTCACTACACTGCTGTGATTTTTAAGCATGGGGGGAAAAGAGCTTCCTTTGCCTTCCTCTCACAACCTTGGCACCTAAATGGCTTCCCTCCGCCAGCTGCTGGGTCCATGTACAGCACAGTGTGACATATGGATGTTGATATGCTACCACCTTGATCTGGCTGTTCCCCTGAGCAATCAACAAATTTAAATGGCCAATCAGAATTATAGAGTAACATTCTACCACTCCAGCTCATTTATATGCTAAGCATTTGCAATTTTCTTTGATTCTGTCAAGTTTTCCAATCTACTTAGGGTGGTTTCGGATCATGAGATCTGCATTACATTACTAAGTTTAAATGTCCTTGGCTGCAGCATTCTCCTTGGGCTGGCTTAGCTTTCATTGTCTGCCTCCATGCAATATCTAGTGCTCTTTCTTTCACATCAGTGCCCCATACAATTACATTTTTTGAAAGATGAGCCAGCAGATGAAATCCTCAGAAGTGCAGAAACAGCTCCCATTTGCTAACAGATCCTTTGCTCTGTTCAACAACCAATCACTTTGACCTGATCAGAGAAGATTTATATCGGCATTAGCTATCAGGTACATTTGCACTGTTTCTTTGACAAACCAGCTTCTCTCCATAAAATTCTCTCCATTCTTCTCTTCCACCACTCCGATAAAGAGATTCCTACGACTATATTAATTTCCCATTTAATGCTGGGATGGGAAAGGGAAGCAGCATTGTTCAGAGTTGAGGTAGTGGAATTGTGAAATCACAAAACCAACATCACACAGAGAAATACTGAGGCTAGCATTTGTTGACCATGCATGTGAACATGTCAGTGCATATGTCTGCTTGCATGAATACATGCATGCATGCAAAAGAGGCTGGCATTCACAGGGGCAGATAGAAGGGAAGGGAAGGGAAGGGAAGGGAAGGGAAGGGAAGGGAAGGGAAGGGAAGGGAAGGGAAGGGAAGGGAAGGGAAGGGAAGGGAAGGGAAGGGAAGGGAAGGGCCTAATTAAAATTGTACTGCTCTATACCACCACTAAGGACTCAACTTCTTTCATTATTCCTGCTTGTTTCTTGCTTACACTTTTATTCAATTTGCAATATCACAGAATTGGAGGAAGAACAGCGTACAAAGCAACCTAGATAAGCTCAGTCAGAATAACTAAATTTCATTTGACCTCAACACATTCTTGCTAAGGTGCTGTTACTGCAGGAAGTATTCCTGGCTGGCCAGTGACATGATGAAAGGGAATGGCAGTAAAGCAAGGAGGGGAAACTAATCCACCTTGCCTGTAATGAGTGGCATGCTTCCTGATCAGAAAAGCATCATTTGGCAGCCTTCCAGAACAGACATAATATAAGCATGTTAGGGATCAGAAATAGGGATAGCAAAGCATTATGCCAATATTGTTTCCTGCCGATTCAAGTTGTATCTAATTTCAACACAGCAGTAATGTGAAAGCAACCCCACTCTTCTTTTTTCTTGAATTATAGTGACAAGAGCGGCTATGATGCTAGAACAAAAGATCAAGTTAAAATCTACCTTCAGCTATGCACTCATGCCTTGATCAGGTTCCATTTGGATTGCCGCACTGCACTCTATATGAGGCTTGAAGATCACCCAGAAACTTCAGTTGGTTCAGTACACAGCAGTGCACGCAGTAACGGGGACCCCTAGGCTTCCCCATGTATCACCTTTACTGCACGAACTGCACTGGTTTTGTCAGCGCAAAAGATCAGATCCACACATGAAGGTCCAATTAAATTGATTTATTGCTAATCATGCTTATACACAGGAATCTTCTCAACTAATGGTCAGCACTTGCATGGAGTTAGATAAAGGTCACCAGAATTCAAGGGTGGCTGGGTTTACTTTGCTCCTAGCTCTGTAGGGATTCTAAGTTGATTCCCCTTTTAACTCCACCTCCAGGTTCTGCCACACCTACTCCTACAGGCTTCCAGTTTCTTTCTGAGTGTAATTCAAGGTGCTAGTCATCATTTTTAAACCCCTACATGACACAGTGTGGGTTATGTATGGGACTGCCTTTCCTTAAGGATATCTACGTGTCCTACCGTGTTAGATAGGGTGGGCACACTCCTGGTTCCTTCCCTAAATATTGCCATCTGATGTGAACTAGGAAGGCTGCCTTTTCCATGCTAGCCCCTAACCTTTTGAAATATTCTGCCCCCTAAAGTTTGGCCAGCCTCCATCCCCCTATAGCCGTGATGGCGAGCCTATGGCACGCGTGCCACAGGTGACATGCAGAGCCCACTTTGCGGGCACGCAAGCTGTCGCCCAACTCACTTGCAGCTGCGCATGTGTGCACGCCTCCTGCCAGCCAGCTGATTTTTGGGTCTCTGCCGCGCATGCGTGGGGGGCAGGACGCATGCGGGAGATGCACGTGCATGCCTGGGGTGGGTGGGGCGTCGCAGACACATGCACGGGGCATGGGGGGAGCCGTGTGCCCCCCATGGCCAGTTTTGGGCCTAGCAGGCCTCCCTGCAGCCTCCTGGGACCAAAAATGGGCCGCAGGGTGGGCTGTGGCCTGTTTTTGGTTCCAGGAGGCTGCAGGGAGGCCTGCTAGGCCCAAAATGGGCCATGGGGGGGGGGTTGCGCGCATGCATGTGGGGGTTGCGCACACATGTGCAGTGGTAGGGCGCTGGGGGGGAATTGTGTGCGCATTGCATTACGGGTACAGGCATGCGTGTTTTCGGCACACGATGACAAAAAGTTTAGCCATCACTGTCCTATAGCCTTCTGTAAAGCTTTAGAGACCTGGCTTTTCCCACAGGCACTAGGATAACATCAGATAATTGCACATTAGAAGTTTGATTTGGCGCCAGGTCTTTGTTGTTTTTAATATTTTAATCTGTTTAGCTTTATGGTTTTAATATG
>WNWU01000006.1:3737420-3775119 GCA_012654045.1 Ptyas mucosa
TAGTTATTGGCATGGGGGGAAATGACGCAAAGAGTGCTTGTATGCCATCCTAAGCTTCTTGAGGAAAAGCCAGAGACCCATCAAACAAACAGAAAATCATAGCCTTTGTAGATGCCATTTTTAAAGTAATAGATCTACCACCATGCAAAAGAAAAGCCAACCTGCAAATACTGGATGTCCAATTTATAGATAAATTTGATTGGTTCACAGTATCTGTTTTGGTGCAAGTTTATTGGCCCAACTAGGGAGGCAATAAACTTGCACCAAGACAGATCCTATCTTCCCCACCCCATGTGTCATCTTCTATTAGGGGAAATTACACTTCATATGCTTCCCTGGTCTGCTTAAAAATGAAAAGGCTAAATAAGTAACTACCTCTTCACATCACGATAAATGCCTTAGTAAGTAATAAGTGGACACAGACTCTATTGTTTGTTCTGCACCAATACTACTACAATCCTAAACAAGTCTAGACAGAGTTAAGTGACAATCAACTCAATAGATCTTAATTTCTGTAAGCAGGTACAAACCTGCAGCAACTTTTAAAAGCTCAGCATACAGACTATGAAAAAACTTGTTGCCAATGTTGGAAAGTACCAGCCTTTTAAATTATGTGAATAATTCGGATCTTTTCCCAAAAGTGGTGAGAAGGAGAAATTGCCTTCTGTAATTCTACCATTATGTCTAACTAAGACTAGGTGCAATATTTTGGAAAAGAATGTGTCTTTTATGGGGGAAAAACCTGAGTTGATTGATATCGAAGGAAAGCTAAAACAGGTAAGATACTAATCCAGTTCTAATCATGTTTCTTGAGTATTACTGTCACAGATTTTAAATTACAACTTTGACAGCTAATTATTTTTCAGTAAATTTTCAAAATGTACTCCTTTACATTGCTTAGAATTGATTGACCGAAGTAATCTACAGATACATACATAAATAAACCTTTAGGGCACACCATATATTTCCAGCATTCCACTTCAACCAATTCATCCCCCATGATCATTCTGTTTCTTTGTAAAATATGACTATATTATATTTGATAAATGAAAGTGGGACAGAATTAGAGACACTAAAAATAGAGAGATCACAAATTATTTTAATGTTGAATTATTGAGGTGACATATCAGAAGCACAGCAAAAGGGGCAAAAATGCTGAAAACAAGCTCAACATTTAGAAGGTTTTCTTGAAAATCAGAATGAAAAGATAAAAGCAATTCAATTTTAAATAAGAATGGGAATATTATCTTTTTTTTAATATTGCCTTGTTTATGTTAACACAGCTACTTATTACAAATAAGATTACATTTTTCTAGCTTGCATATTTAAAAACAACTAATGGGTGCGGTTTCAAATTGCTTCCTCATTTTAATTGTTTTTCCAAATAAACTGGATCACAGTAGCAGGAATGTGAAGACGTGTTTGATTTATAACTGTACTTTGTCTTGAACTGTCAGGAAAATCACAGTATAAATCTATTAATTGGAAGCACTTAAAATACATTCTACACAGCAAGACAGGTTCAAGATATTTTGGTAATGTTGCTAAGAAAAAATATAGTCTTCTGATTTACTACCCAGACAGTCTGGCTCAATAGAACTAGTTAAATAATAGTTTTCTAGGGTATTATTTTGCCAGACCATTTTAATTTCATTAACTTTACAACATTTCTAACTTCACAAAATACAATAATGGGAAGTAATCACAAACTATAATTAAAAAACCTGATCAATTGCAATCATTTAGATTGGGGGTGGAGAGTAAGGTCTGTACATATGAGCAGAGAATCCTAAAAATTGTAGTGGCACCATATATAACAGCCACCAGATTGGGGAAGGATAGTTTAAGTGAACTAACTTAATTTTACATTTGAAAATATTTCTTTTTTTATCCTGATTGTCACCTCCAACATTGGAAACTGACATAGCCTTTCAAATTCAAATATCAGTATCTCAGATTGCTATAGCTCATATAAGATAAAGGTAAAAGTTCCCCTTGCATATACGTGCTAGTTGTTCCCAACTCTAGAGGGCGGTGTTCATCTCCGTTACAAAGCCAGAAGAGCCAGCGCTGTCTGAAGTAGTCTCCGTGGTCATGTGGCTGGCATAACTAAATGCCAAAGGTTCATGGAACACTGTTACCTTCCCAACAAAAATGGTCCCTATTTTTCTACTTGCATTTTTACATGCTTTCGAACTGCTAGGTTGGCAGAAGCTGGGACAAGTAACGGGAGCTCACCCTGTTACGCAGCACTAGGGATTCAAACTGCTGAACTGCCGACCTTTCGATTGACAAGATCAGCATCTTAGCCACTGAGCCACCACGTCCCCTACAGCTCATATAGAAATTCTCTATTCCAAGTGGTATTCTGGCTGCTCACCACAGACCAAGGGAAACTCACCCACTACTTACCATACTACCTCCCATCTGATTGTAATTAAATCTAAAATATTGACCATGTAAGGGACCTAGGTAAGTCCATTCTGTACCAACATCACATAAATGACATCATTTATGTCAGTAAAGAAGCCTTTGCATATACAGCTATATATGCACAGAATTCCACATCAACCAGGACCTTAATAATGCAAAGACATGGCTCATGTGAAAAATCAATGTACCTAAAGTTGCATGTATAAAAAGTCTCCTGTTGTAAATATCACTTTTGGAATGCCAGTGGCGTGCAGGATTGTTCCAGGCTGTTCACTGGGTATACCAAATATAATGGCATCCTCTTCAGATGGTACACGCAATCATTCCATCTATTAATCTCTGGATTCCTGAGGACCATCAAGCTTTCGAACCAAAAACAAATCTTTACTGATGAAGCACACAATAGCGGGGCGGGGGGGGGGGGGGAGTTTATCAAATATCTGTAGAAAAATATCCTAGCAGCCACTCATTATATTTTCAATCAATTATCAGCTATCTTTACTTTTCTATTGACTATGTACATATACATAGCTATGGGTCTAGGATTTGCATATGGCCCTTAGAAATCACTATTACATGAGGCTCTTTCCCTAGGAGATTAGGCATACAAAATAAACAAGAGATGAAGGGGATTAAGCAAATTTGGATAAGTAGAGGAAGAACTGATCATTGTTCCAAGTGCATGCACTTTTAGTTACAGTAATTTATAAATGATGATGGCAGACGGGGTAGGGGAGTGAGATCTACAGCCAACTGCAGTTGCCCCATCCATTCGGTAGGAGATGAGAACCTAGCCAGTCCTCCTCATGTAGCACTGAAGGAGAAAAAAGGATTATCTTTTCTGATCTCCTTTATTTCTGGGAACTGTCTCACAATCCCTCTCCCACAGATTGCTTCATTCTAGGGAGTCTGGTCTTCAAAGCAATCCCATGTGACAATGACTTCCATGGGGACCTCACAGAGCATGCCAAACCAAGATTTGGTTAACTGGAAGAATTGACTAATCTACACAGAATGGCTGGATTAGTGTTTGCATGTTGTGCCAGGGTTTAGTAGCTAATCTATAAAGTATCATTTACAGATTACAAGTGCTTTGCTTAAACAATATTCTAAGACCTCAGCCCACTAACCATGCATTGTGGCATCACAGCAAAATTAAAATATCCCAAATATCCCAAAATGCTGGGATATTTGACTATTGAAAATAATCCTTCTCAGCTGAGAAGATAATGGAAGATGTAATGTCAAGCATTCTATGAGAGTCCAAGACAGTATATGTCTAAGTTGACTGAGATATTTTGTCTGCATATGAAAGGCACCTGCCAGCAGTAGCCCTGTTCATTGTTGCCTTATTGTGGTCTCTAACATCACAGACAGGAGCTAGAAATGATTCTCCATCCCTGGACCACACTGATCTAAAGGAATCTGAAAAAAAATAGTTCAAAGGACAAGCTTAAAATGAAATGGTTGCCATTAAAATGTTCTGAAACACAGTTCCTGGCATAAGAGATAGGATAGCAAGAAAAAAGTGTAACAGAATTAGGAATCTTTAGACAACTAAGGATAATAAAGTTCACATTATGCCTACAATCCATTTTTTAAAAAAAACAAAGTTAGTTATAACCTCTTGGGTTATGGAAACCCTATCACTTGTTCTTGGGTTAGGATCATGCTTTCCCCAAAAATCCAAAGTATCAAAGCTTTAAAAGAGAGGGTTAACCTGAGGTTAACATTTCTTTCCAGCCTCTGAAAACAAAGAGACATAGAGATAGAGAGTCTAGAGCAGCCGCTGCCTGCAGGTATTTGATTTTTATGGTATACTTTCACTTTTCATATCTACCCAGTGGATATATTCCCACTGCCTCTGACCATGAATGATCCTCCATTTGTTCCAATCCTGATCAAGCTGCCATGCCTTTTAACACTGTTTGAATTCTAAAGTGAGAGAAGTTGTCAAATCAAAATGAAGCTGGAATACTACTTTGGACGATTACCCTGTATTTAACAAGGACAGATTCAGCTTTCATCAGTTGCTTGCCACTAGATCACTGGGTAAGTCATGGTACTGGAGAATGGTGATAGACTTAGTTACTTTAGTTTTGTTGTACTAATGCAACCAATGTGTTTCATCACTGTTATTTTCCATTATATACTGTATTTTTCAGACTATAAGGCGCTCCAAAGTATAAAACATACCTAGCTTTTGGGGAAGAAAACAAGAAAAAAAATCTGCCTCTGCACATAAAAACTTTGGCTCAACTGGTCTTTCTCCAAAAACATGCATGCTCTAAATCAATGGGGCTTTTTTTTTTTTTTGCTAAATCACTTATGGAAACAATATGAAATGTAGATTTTTCCAGACAATCATTAATGAAACTAACCTTCGCTGACTTTGAAGACCAACGAATCACCTTTAAATGATTTCCTTCCCACGTGTCAGGTTTTATGGAACAATCCCCGAGACTGATTTTTATTTACTCAGGTGATTTATATCACTAACAAAACTAAAAAAAAAAAATCCACACACATATATTTTAATACCTACCTGTATAAGACTGTAACACTTTGTCATAACAACTGAACCTTCCTTTCCTAATCTGTTATACCATGGTACAGGGGGAGATGGGATATTAAGTGCAACATTTCCAGTGAGGGTTGTTTTCACGAAAGACATCTTTAAAAATGCATTTATCTAAATGGATTAAATGAGTGTGAAATATGTTTTCTATTTAGCATTCTGCAAACCAAATACAGAATTGAAGCTACTATGCCAAATCAAACAGTTGATCCATTTAATTCAATAATCAAAACACTTGATAGCCTGTTTCCTAAATTTCAAAAGGAGTTCTTCCCAGCAGCACTATATATTTTACGTCTTAAAATATAGTCTCCACTTTAAGGTACAAATCCTTCCACACATATCTCTACTCCTTGAAGAGCCTAGCAACTATCAGGAACAATGTGTCTGAAACTAGCAAAAGTGAAAGCACAGTACCGAATTATAACCCAATCTTACTGATGATCCAGTTTAGGCAGGAAGAACTATAGATAAGGCAACCCCGACTTTTCTCAAAAAAGTCCAACATTTTCGAGCAAGTAAGAAAAGAACTTATACATCTACCAAAGTCCAAAGCTACTTCGGAATAATATGTTATCCAATCAACATGTACTAGAGGACAAGGAATGCCTTAGGTTTCTTCTAGAATTCAGACAAGGCTTACTGAGGGGAAACTATAAAATAGATTCAGTCATTCTTATATTCAGTAGGTTATTACAATCAAGATGACTTAATTTAGTCATGGCTAACTTATCAGGCAACACTTTTAAATGTACATATCCAAAGTATGAATCCAGTCCATGCTTATATTTTTAAAACATAAAAGTAGGATATGTGCATAGGATAAAGATAATGATATGATTATTATATTAAAAAAATCAAAACACTGATTTCAATATAAATATTATCATCATCTATTATTTCAGTAATAAATAAATGTATAGTTTCAAAAAACAATCAATCACTTAAAAATGGTTTTCAAAAAGATATGACAGCAGGACTTGTCTCTCATTTTTAATAATGAGGGGAAAAAATCTTCAAATATGTCCACAACACATAAAATAACTTTTGTCATATACTAGTGACAAAGTTACACGTAAAACTGATTTTAATTTCTATTTATCTTCAAATACATTCTTGCTATAATTTAACAGATTTTTATGACTTAGAAGGCCATGGTCTTGAAAGTTAGCTAAAATATGAATTTCATCTTCACATAAATGCTGTTGGAAGAAACATACAAAGAATGAATTTCATCATTTTGAGATAACATCATTTTAAGAAGATATGAAAAGTAAGAAATGACCGTTTCAAAAAATGGCATGCTAGATACTATGATAGGCTATCTCATGCATTCAGATTTTTAGACTACATTCCCCAGAAGGCCAGACCACATATTCAGGGATCAAGGAATGTGAGAATTATAATACAAATACTTGGAAGACATCAATTTAAGAGATCATCAGAGATTCCTCATGTACAGCTACTACTTGAAAATACAAATATTGTTGATGCAGAGATGTGTTATAATTGCCCAACTGCAGATATGCTGCCTCATCATTACAGACTATTGTTCCTGGGCAGGATGAGTGAAAAACAACAGCAAAGGTATCATTTTATACCAGGGGTCCCCAACCTTTCGGACCTCAGGGACCACTAAATTCATAATTTTAAATCCCACAGACCACTTATTATCATCTGCCTAATGACCAGCTGGGTGGGCGTGGCTAGGTGGTCATGTGACTGGGTGGGTGTGGTCAACTCAATGTCACTCCCGTTGAAGGGCATCGCGCCGGCCTCTATTCGCCCCTCCCCTCCCAGCCCCTCCTCACCTGCCAACCCAGGCTCCTTAGGGCCTCAACAAGAAGCAGGTGTTAGAGTTAAGCAGCCACCACAAGAAAGACTTGGCAAAACAGCTGTCTCAGTTTAAATTGGATCTGACCAAGAAGGAGGCTCAGCAGAAGCACCTCATGAGGACTACAAGCATAGGCTTTCAAAGCAGAGGGAAGACCTGCGGGAGTGCAAGGCCAGGTACTGGCGCCTGGAGGCTCAGCTGAGATGGTCAGCCAGTTCCAGGTCATGATGCAGTCCCACTGGAACAAGGCCCTCCACTCCTTGCCACCAGCGGCACTTCCCTCCATTCTTCGCTCAAAGCCCCGCACCAGGAAGCTGAAGCAGACCCCAAGTTGAAATTTCTGCCCCCCTCCAACCTGCATAAAAAAATCCCGAATGGAGAGACTCTCTGCAGCAACATGTTCATTGTATGTATCCGGCCCAGGGGCCATAGTTTGAGGACCTCTGATTTAGTGCAATATAAAAAAATACAAATAATTTTTCTGCGGACCATCAAAAATTTCTTATGGACCACTAGTTGGTGACCGCTGTTTTATACTACACAGGAGGAGGAGGCAATGGTAAAGCACTCCTAAGTTTTATGAAGAAAACTACAGGCAAGATAAAATGATTGATGATATAGTGCAAGCCCCTTCGATTGGATGCCACTCAATATGCTATAGAGCTGAAGATATTTTATAGTATCAATGTTTATGATGTGGCTGGATTAAATCCTTGGGATATTTAGTTGCTGGTACTGTCATGCAGGAAAAGAAAACCTGAAGCTGAAAAAACAGAATTGTAGTGGGAACATGTATATAAGAAGCATGAACAGGGAAAAGCACAACATAGTGAAATATTAATTTTATTGATTATACGTTGATATCATAGGCATCAATGAATTGAAATGCTGGAATGGGACAATTTCAGTCAGAAAATCATACTGTTTAATACTTGGGATGTGAAAACAATGAATGTATTGTTTTCACAGTCAGAAAACAAATGGCAAAGACAATGCAATCAATGATTGAATATCAAGTAGATTCATGGGCAACTTTTCTGTATAATGGTTATCCAAATTTATGTTCCAACCACTGATGAAGAAGAAAGTTCAATCTGAAATAGAATAGACATGCAAGCAAGATGTATTGGCTATGGTTGCAAGCTGAGATTTCAAAATTGAAAACATTAAAAAAAATGTAGTTGGACTGTATGGCCTATAAAGAGTAATGAAGCATAAGAATGATGTACAGTATCAATCGGTCAATCTCTGTCAATGATGTCTTTGTTGCTAACAGTCTTCTGAAAATCAAAATAATGCCTCTATACATAGTTATCACCAGAGTACACAGAAATCAAATTGCTTATATTACTGATACTGAGAAGAGCTCAATTATAGCGACAGAAACATGGCCAGGTGATGACTGTGGAACAGGTCACGAACTATTCTCCTGTTCATGTTCCAAGTTAAAGGAAGCCAATGGGTTTCCATCATATGATCTTGAGTATATATCCACCATTTTCAAGGAGAAATCAGCAATTACTTTGAAATCCTGAATCTCATATATAGAAAACCAGAGAAACTATGGAATGAAACCAAAGTAGTAGCTCAGATTAACTATGAAAGAGACTCCCAAAAACAAGGGCAGCAAAAACAAACAAAAAACTAGGTATTAGAACAAATGCTAGAAATTACCAAGAAGAGAGGAGGAAACCAAAGCCAAAATTATCTCAGAAAGGAATTTAAGAAATAATTTTAGGGAACTGATAGAAGAGACAAGAAGCAATATTACAATGACTTCTGTAAAAACCTCAAAGATGAAAACAGAAACAGAAAAACAAGGAAAGCTTTCCAAAAGATCTTTGAATTGAGGAAGAGATGCCAACCTTGAACTGATATAATAAAAGATACCAGTGAACTGATTCAAAGACTAAACAAAGATGGAAAGAGAATACTGAAATTGTATACAGTACAAACAACAAGATCTAAAATACTGTAGAAAAATTATCTAAGAAATATAAGAATAAGAAACATTTATAAGAATTGTAATACCGGAAGATGAATTTAGATCAGCATTCTGGTTATTAACAAATTGGAAGTTTACAGAAATTGGAACCTCTACAGAAATATGGCAAACAGAAGAATCAATAAATATGCTAACCTAATTATGTCAGCAAATCTGGAGAATTACACAGTAACAAATGATTGGAAGAAGTCAATCTACATACAATATCAAAGAAACTAGATTTAAAACAATATGGACATTATGGTATGATATCCTTAATTTCACATACTAGGAAAATAGTACTTAGGATCATCTGATACAGGTTACAGCTGTACATGCCAGATGTTTGAACTGGTTGTAGAAAAAGCTGAAGAGCAAGAGGTATCAACAAGGATTTTAGAATGTTCTTAAGAAAATAGGAATTCCAAGACTATTTCATTTGTCTGCATGCAAAATTTATACACAAGACAGGAAGCCATGGTCCAGATGGAAAATAGCAAAACAGAGTGGTTCCAGATCAGCAAAGGATGTGTTCTCTCTATTGATTTAACCTGTATGCTAAGTATATATTGAAGAAGACTGGATTTAAAGATGAGCATGTTTTAAAAATGGAAGAAGAAAAATCTATAACCTATGCTATGGCAATACTACTATTTTGACAAATGAGAATATTATAGTAATAAAAACCAAAGACACAGTGAAAAGAATAGGACTATGCTTACATATAAAGAAGACCAAGCTAATGAACACAGATAGTCCACCCTTAAAACTGAAAGTGGTCGTACAGAGGTCATAACTTTTTATGAAGATCTACAAACAATAATGCAACCAATAATCAAGAAATATACTGAAAACTGGCACTTCTTAGGGTAGCAATGGAAAGATATTCAGATGCTATGGTATGTATATATTTACAAAGATTAGAATTGAGCAGGCATTTGTTTCCCATCCCACACTCTATGGAGGCAGAAGTTCAACTGTTAAGATGCAGGATGGAAAGAATATTGATGTTTTTGAACTCTAATACTGAAGAAAATTCCAGAGAATACCATAGATAGGCAAGAAAGCAAATGGGTCAAGAGAAAAAAATCTCACTTAAGGCACAAAGCATCAGACTCAACTTATTGTATTTTGGATATGAGACAACCTACCTCTTTTGAGAAACCTGGATTGCTGAGAAAGGTAGAAGGAAAAAGATGGGAATGAAAACCAAATATATATATATATATATATATATATATATATATATATATGAATAAACTTGATTGCAATGATGATAAGTACACTACTGGAAGACCTGAAGGCCAAGTTAGGAACAGATCATCCTCTATCTGTGTGTTCTCTAAAAATCAACACTGATTTGATGGCATATAATCAACCACAGCACTTGGACACTTACTGCAAGATAAATTCACCATTTGGAAAGGGCAGATTGAATAATGATACCACTGATGTTTAAGAGATAATGGTGCAAATCCAACCATCGGTAAATTATTTAGATGAACACAAAACTAAATTCTTTATATAGTATTCCTCCAGCATCTCCGTATATTTCAGCACTACTCATCACCTCACATCATTTAAACTTCGGAGACCCAAGTGTAGGGAAACAACTCCAAGAAATGCTATACATACAGCTTCATTTTGTACCCAGATAACAAATCCCAGTTCAGGGTGTACACACAGATGCACAAAAGAGATCATTTAAAAAAGACTGTTACAGAAACGCGATAACACCTTTTAGAGGGAGGGAAACTGACATCAGAACCCGAATGTCCAAACAAAAAAAATCACTTAAGAGATCCGGCAGGAAGACTGAAATGATACAATGTATATAGTTTTATATGGCCGTGGCGTTAAGTCAGAACCTCCGATATTAAAGACATTTATAATAGGGAGTGGCGGAGATCAAACAAAAAGCTGCACTTTTCCAGCAACTCGCTCTCTCTTAATGTAGATCGAAGACGGAAAAACAGACATACAGAGAAGGGAGAAAAAGGCAGATGATCACCCAACCCACTTTCCACCGGCCTGGACATATGCAGCGAGACCGAACGGGGTTTGCTTTGTTCTCGCATTTAAATCATTTCCCACCGCCCCAAACAAGGAAAGGAGGATCGGCAGGAAAATCCACCACCACCACCACCACCACCCAGATCACTTTCTGAAGAGAGTTTTTCCTCCCTCTGCCCGCCCATTGTGTGTATCTGTGTTGTGTATCTGTGTGTGTATCTGTGTTGTGTATCTGTGTGTGTGTGTGCAGGCGCTTCCGATCTCTCTCCCCTCTCCCGCATCTGAAGCAAAAAAAATAAATAAATAAAAAATTAAATCAAACGGTGACCTTCGCGAGACGAAAGGAGGCCGGCGAGACAAGAGCCGAGGATCGCCCGCACTTCTTGCCTGCCTGGATCCACCGTATTCACCTAAACCAGATTCCCCTCCCTTCCCTGCTTCATCAGCCCCGCCAGCCTTGCATACACGCACATCCAAACAATGCACATCTCCTCGCCCCCACCCCCCCCCCACCCCCATATCCCCATCCAACCCCCCGTTCCGTCCATCGATTCCCCCTCCCCCAAGCCCTCCACCCACCCACCCACCCATGCAGAAAGTCCATGCAACATGACAGTGCAAGCGCCAGGGAGGGAGGGAGGGAGGGAGGAGAATCGACTACCTGGCTGTGGTGGTGGCGGCGGCGGCGCTAACACTGGAGGTGGGTGCAAAGGTATCTGGAGCCCTGCACGTCCTGGAAGAGACATTCAGACGGAACGGGAGCAACAGACGTTATTTAATCCGCGCTGCTCCCGCCGCCGCTGCTGCTGCTGCTGCTGCTGCCACTGCAATGCATGGCTGATGCTTTTTTTTTTCCCTCTCTCTCCGCCCCTGTAGTTGCCGAGAAAACTGCAGCTTGGGCTTGGTAAGAATGGAAGCGCTGCTACGCAGGCGCACTTCGCGTTTGGCTGGAAAGACGGAGCGGGCCGGTGACGGGCATGCGCAATAGGGCCAGGGTACCCCCCCCAATAAAAAAAAAACACCACCAACCTTCAAGTGAGCATGCGCTTCGTATTCCTGGCGCTTCTAATGATCATCACGCATGTGCTGGACTGCCTTCGCTTAGAGCGCTCGCCCCTCGAGGGCTATAAGGGCTCGGTTGCAAGTCTCCCGCCGAGCGTTAGGTGGCAGCAGAGGTGCGGAGGTTTGGGGTTTTTTCGGTTTTTCCCGCTTCCCAATGGTCGCGTGGGCTTTTTTTTTTTTTCCCCGTCGAAATTTCTTAGCCCCAAATTCCCCACGTCCAAAATAAAAGAGCTTTACGGAAGGCTAAAAGAGAACGAGCGAACCTATCTACGGTGACGGAATCCGATCAGAACGATAAGGGAGGAGGAAGGGGGGGAAATCCTGAAGCACGGGGCGGAGCGATGATCTCAGCGCGCGGACTGCGCATGCGTTCATGAGGCGTGTGCTGTAATGGTGTATAGGCGCAACACGGGCTGCTGCATACCTTCATTAGTACACTTAGGCGGGCGAGGGGGTGGGTGGGCATGTTTGCGTGAAGGCGGAAGGGTACATAGCAAATGAGCGTGGTTGGAGTTTTCCTTCCGGGGTTAAAAGTTGTGGAGGAAAAAAAAGGCACCAAGGGAGGCGGGGCGCGTTGATAGTAGTCCGTATTTGAGATTATCGTACGTTCATTTTATAAACCGCCTAACGATTTGAAATTTGACTTCTGGGCAAGGCTTGTTTTCAACGTCAGTCAGACCCATTTTACCCACACTGCCTTAAAAATACTCGAGAAATTAAGAGTTGTAGCATGCAACTACTATTTTTTTTTGCCCATCCATAAATTCCATAATTACAAAGGTATTTTCGAATGCATACCAGACTAGAATAACAGAGTTGGAAGGGACCTTGGAGGTCTTCTAGTCCAACCCCCTGCTCAAGCAGGAAACCCTATAGCCGTGATGGCGAACCTATGGCACGGGTGCCACAGGTGGCACACGGAGCCATATCGGTGGGCACGCGAGCTCAGCTCCAGCATGCACGTGTGCGCCAGCCAGCTGATTTTCGGGCCTTCTGGGGCCACCAGAAGTCAGGAAACACATTGTATCCAGCCTCCGGAGGGCCTTTGGGAGGGTGGGGAAGACTGTTTTTGCCCTCCCCAGGCTCCTAGAAAGGCTCTGGAGCCTGGGGAGAGCAAAAAACAGACCTACCGGGCCCACTGTGCCATCCCGTGCCAAAAGCGGAGTGAGCACGTGGGGGCTGGGCGCATAGAATTATGCATATGGGCACCTGTGCGTGTGACCCCACCACGCTCCCCCCGCTTTTGGCACGCGATGGCAAAAAGGTTAGCCATCACTGCCCTATAGCATTTCAGACAAATGCTTGTCCAATCTCTTCTTAAAAACCTCTGCTGGAGCACCCATAACTTCCAGAGGCAAGCTGTTCCATTGATTAATTGTTTTTACTGTCAGAAAATTTCTCCTTAGTTCTACCAGTAGGTTGGATGAGAAATAAAACCATTAAGGAAAAATTTAAAAAGAAAGAAGGAAAACAGCTAGATGCAGGAAATTGATAATTAATTCAATTAATTCTGCCACTGTACAAAAAAGAGAATGTAAGTTACATGAAGGTTATACAGTTTGTGGAAATTTTAGGTTAGCAAAACATGAAATTATAGAAACATTAAATAAATTTGAAAAGTATTAAAAAAAACATGATTTCCAATCCATTATGAACTCTACCCAGACTCTTATATGACACACATACTTCTATTTAGGATCTGTTTTTATGCAAAGAAAGTTCCTTCAAATGACTAAAATCAGACTTACCCACATTATATAGTTCTGTAATGTTCGTGTAACTTTCTTGATTAACATTAATTAGCTTTCCCATCAGACATAAACTTTGGGGACATGGGATTTTATTACTAGATTATATCAAAAGGAACAAGAGAATCTGACCTATCAAGAAGGGAAAATGCATACCTTCCAAAGGCTGTTGAATTCCAACTCCCTTCAGGGAGCCAGTTTGGTGTAGTGGTTCAGGTGATGGCCTAGAAAGCAGAAGAAGCCTCCCCTAGGCAAGAAAGCTGACTGGGTGAATGGGGGACAATGGGGAAGCCGGCAGGGAAGGTTGCAAAGAAGAAAATGTAGAAAATTAGCACCCACCCTTCCTAGAAGAATGACATATTTTAGGAAATATTAAAAAGGCAGAATACTATATTTCCTCTAAAAGAGAAATAGAAATTGTAAGGGAGACAGAAACTCAAAGCTTCAGCTCCTTGCCCCCAGCAGATATTTGGTGCCCATTGAGAAGGACTGGCCAGCCTATCTACAAAACAAAAGACCTTTAGTTCCAGGGTGATAGGATTAAGACATAGACCTCCAGGCAGTGGTAGAATTCAAATTTTTTTACTACTGGTTCTGTGGGCATGGCAGGGAAGGATACTGCAAAATTTCCATTCCCACCCCATTCCAGAAGGATACTGCAAAATCCCCATTCCTTCCCCACTCGGGGGCCAGCCAGAGGTGGTATTTGCTGGTTCTCCGAACTACTCAAAATTTCCACTACCAGTTCTCCAGAATCTGCTGAATAGCACCCCTGCCTCCAGGACATAAAAGGATTATCTAGCAGCAGGGCTCACTGCCTTGCAAAATCACCTGGGGACATTGCAGTACCCTCCAGGCTTCAACCAAACTTGATTCAGAAAAAAATGACCCCACACGGTCCCATGGGAGTCTGACAACAGCCAATAGAATACATTTATTGCACAGGAACAGGAAGCTCAAGGACAAAGCCCAAGAGGGTATAAATAACCCTCACTTCACTCCATGTGGTTAACTGCACCAGGACCTTGAGCTTGATGGTTCTGCTCCATTAAACCATCTTTCCAATCAGCCTCCATGTTTCCAGTGTCTTTCTCCCCACTTGGAACTGAACCAGATGGATATTTCTTCCAACAATAGGATATTGGATTTGAGATTTGGAGGATTTCCATGCAGGGAAAGGAAATCCTGCACGCTGAAGGAATGGACTTCAAATCTAGCAAAAACACTAGCAAATGCCAGCATTCTGTAAGGTTCAAAACGCTGGTATTTACTCGCATTTTCCCTTCCGTTAAATTAAACACTATTAGAATGTTTGAACTGAGTCCCAGTGCAAAAGAGTGGTTTGGTTGAGTAGAAAGAGAAGTTTTGCAGAGTTTGATGAATGAAGAACATGCAAGATTAGACTTCATGGTCTTATGAGATGGCAATTGTATTGACTTCCTTTAAAATTAAATAATGGGGCCTGGTTGTTTGGAGAAGAGGGACTTTAGATTTACTCCTTCTGAATCCTGCCTTGATAGTATCATTGCTCTAACTTCAGATAGTGAGCATGACTTCCTTTGTATGCAAAATTAATTTAGCACTGGTAGTAGGCTCAAGTTCCAGACTGCATCTGAAGGCAGCAGGCTAGCTGAAAAGGTACAAATCAAAAACCCAGTCGGGCTTCAGACAGGGGTACAGCACTGAAACGGCATTGGTCGCGTTGGTGGATGATCTCTGGAGGGCTCGGGACAGGGGTTGCTCCTCTGTCCTAGTCCTATTAGATCTCTCAGCGGCTTTTGATACCATCGACCATGGTATCATGCTGCAGCGGTTGAGGGGGTTAGGAATAGGGGGTACCGTTTTACGGTGGTTCTCCTCCTTCCTCTCCGACCGCTCGCAGTTTGTGTTGGCAGGGGGGCAGAGGTCGACCTCGAGGCGTCTTGTATGGGGAGTGCCGCAAGGGTCAGTCCTCTCACCCCTTCTGTTCAACATTTATGTGAAGCCGCTGGGTGAGATCATCCGTGGTTTTGGGATGAAATGTCATCTGTACGCTGATGACACCCAGCTGTACATTTCCACCCCAGACCACCCTAACGATGCCCTTGATGTGATGTCTTGCTGCCTGGAGGCCGTGCGGGTCTGGATGGGGAGAAACAGGCTCAGACTCAACCCTTCCAAGACTGAGTGGCTGTGGCTCCCGGCGTCCCGATAGTCAGCTGGTGCCATCGCTGACTATTGGGGGTGAATCTTTGCCCCCCACAGAGAGGGCTCGTAATCTGGGTGTCCTCCTGGACGCACGGCTGTCTTTAGAAGAGCATATGACGGCCGTGGCCAGGGGGGCCTTCTATCAGGTCCGCCTGATTCGCCAGTTGCAGCCCTTTCTGGATCGGGACGCCTTGCGCACGGTCACTCATGCCCTTGTCACCTCCCAGTTGGACTACTGTAATGCTTTCTACATGGGGCTCCCCTTGAAGAGCTCTCGGAGGCTCCAACTGGTCCAGAATGCGGCCGCGCGGGTGGTTATGGGCGCAACCCGATGTGCCCATGTGACACCCCTCCTGCACGAGCTGCACTGGCTCCCAGTGGTCTTCCGAGTGCGATTCAAGGTGTTGGTCACCACCTTTAAAGCACTCCATGGCATAGGACCCGGGTACCTTTGAGACCGACTTCTGCCACCAATAGCCTCCCACCGGCCAGTTCGCTCTCACAGAGAGGGTCTCCTCAGGGTGCCATCGGCCAAGCTATGCCGGCTGGCGACACCCAGGGGGAGGGCCTTCTCTGTGGGAGCCCCAGCCCTATGGAATGAACTGCCCCTGGAAATGCGTAAGATCTCCGACCTCCGGGTATTTCACTGTGCCCTTAAGACCCTGTTGTTCCGCCAGGCTGGGTTATCAATGTAATAATTTAAAATCAGGTGTTTTAATTTTTGGGGTCTTAAATTGAGCCGAATTATTTAATAATTTTAATGATTTTAATTGATGTTTGCCTTGTACTTTTAATAGGCTGTACACTGCCCTGAGTCCTTCGGGAGAAGGGCGGTATAGAAATAAAATTATTATTATTATTATTATTAAAAAGGAGACCACATACATACTTCTACTCTCCAACACCTCCTTACTGCTTCCTGATGAAATCTCATCCATCTCCCTTCATCTAATGCCACGGTTGGTCTGGAACTTTTCACACAAATAGCTTGTAGTTAAGAGATGTTTCATTCTATGGACAGTATTTGCCTAAATTGTTTTCATACTTTTTCTCATTTTAAAGTGGCATCTACTTTGACTTTCCAAAATTGTAGCTAAAACTGAAGTTGTTTTCTTTTTCTCTTTCTTTCACTTTCTTTCTCTTTCCTCTTTCTTTTTCTTTCTCTTTCTTCGTATCTCTATGGGAATTTTTATGGAGCAATCAGTTTCACATACCTGTTCTCAAACACGCAGTCATCTTCAAATGTCCTTGCTCACTCTCCATGAGGCAAACTGTGCTCCCTTCAGCTGGCCAGTGGGAGAGCACAAAAACCAGCAGCCAGTTAGCATTCCACCACCTCCTCTTCCTCCTTGCAAGAGGAGGAAAGCTGATCCCAATGAGTATTAATTGTAAAACTTTTCAGTATGAAGCATCTGATGTCATTGTGATACCTTTTTATTATGGTAGTTTCTAGTTGCCAAGTGTAAGCAATTGATTATTGCATTAGGCAACACAGGAGTGGATTTCAGTTTACATTAATGACTAGGGATGGATCCTACAACAGATAGCAGTTGTATGACTATAATTCATACTGGTGAAATGTTCCTGTGTCTTCAACTGCTTTGGAGAAATATTTAGGAAAGCTGTTTTTTAAGAAGAAGTTTTATCTTCTCCAAAAATTAAAAGATGATATAGCTTCGTCTGTAGAGTCCTTAGTGTATAACTTGTTCCAAATACAACATTTGGAGACAGTTTGGTCCAAGTACACTTTTTCAAGGACTTCATTTTATCCTGAGTTTTTATTACTGGTATAATACAGGTAGTCCTCGACTTACAACCATTTGTTTAAGTGACTGTTCAAAGAAACGTCATTGATAAAATTGACTTATGTCCATTTTTCTCATGACCGTCTCGTGACCATCCCATGGTCACATGATCATAATTCGGACTCTTGGCAGCTGACTCATACTTATGACGGTTGCAGTGTCTGGCATCATGATTACCTTTTGCAACCTTCCGACAAGCAAAGTCAATGGAGAAGCCAGAATCACTTAACAACCATGTTACTAATTTAACGACTGTGGTGATTCATCTAACAAGTATGGCAAGAAAGATCATAAAATGGGGCAGAACTATATTGTGGTTGTAAGTCAAGGACGACCTTTAATATGGCTGAAAAATATAACCACTGTGAATTATGAGATGTAGCAAAATATGTAGATATAATTAAACTGTGTCTTTAAAGATTTTTGTAGCTCAGACACCCACATAATTTATTTGCTTATATTTAACCAATCCTTTTCTTTCTATGAAGTGTCAGGAGAGCTTCCAGCTTGCTTGGAATTTTGCATCTAGCTCATACATACATATCATTATTACAGTCACTTCACCAGAATCCAACAGTGGATGAAACAAAGTAAAACAGTTTGTGACTAAGTCACTGATATGATCAAAGTTGTCTGCTTTCCCAGACTGTGGAACAGAACTTCCATTGTTCATAAAAATGAAATCAAACTGGCCTGATAATAACAACTGGGCATAAAAAAATCAGAATTGCCTGAGTATTTTGTCAAATAGAGAATAATATTATAATATTCTAGTCTCATAAAAATTCAGTCAGGCATGAACTCCCATCTAGCTCACTGGCTTGTTCAAGTTCCATCTTTCTCAGTAGACTTCTCAGTATTGTCTCAGACCAGTATCCCATCCCCCAGGTTCAGGACCCACCTACCTATATCAAAAGGCAAAAAGTCTTATTGACTATTCATACAAAACAAGTCACAATTGGCTTAGCTTGTTGGATGAACATAACCGTTCTGTTTTTTATACTTAGAATTTAGTGTAGTGTTTCCCAACCTTAGCCATTTTAAAATAGTGTGGTTCAGTGGTGAAATTCTAATTTTTTTACTACCGGTTCTTTGGGCGTGGCTTGGTGTGCATGGCAGGAGAAGGATACTGCAAAATCTCTATTCCCACCCCACTCAAGGGGAAGGATACTGTAAAAGCTCCATTCCCTCTCTACTTCTGGGGAAGGATATTGCAAAA
The DNA here is from genome assembly GCA_012654045.1 of Ptyas mucosa. Lineage (NCBI taxonomy): Eukaryota > Metazoa > Chordata > Lepidosauria > Squamata > Colubridae > Ptyas > Ptyas mucosa. The sequence continues at coordinate 3,756,284 of WNWU01000006.1, forward strand.
TCCTCATTCCCTCCCCACTCCAGAGGAAGGATACTGCAAAAATTCCATTCTCACCTCACTCCAGGGGAAGGATACCGCAAAATTTCCATCCCCACCCCACTCCAGGGGAAGGATACTGCAAAATCCCCATTCCCTCCCCACTCCAGGGGAAGGATACTGCAAAATCCCCATTCCCTCCCCACTCCTGGGGGAAGGATATGCAAAATCTCCATTCCCATCCCACTCTGGGACCAGTTAGAGGTGGCATTTGCCGGTTCTCCGAACTATTCAAAATTTCCGCTACCAGTTCTCCAAAACCTGTCAGAACCTGCTGAATAGCACCTCTGGTGTGGTTGGATTATCCTAAGAGTTGAAATCCACACATCTTAAAATGACTAAGGTTGGGAAAGACTAGTTTAGTGGATTGCATAAATGTAGAATCTAGACAAGTACAGTTCATTCAACAATGTGATTAACAATAATGAACCCAGCTATTATCTCCTGTCAGCAGCTAACTAGATTTAAAAACTCTTCCCCGGCTTCAGGCAAGTCTTTAAATAATAAGTAGAAGCTGTTTTACAAGCTCCATGTATTTATGGGAGGGGAGAAATGGATGGGAAGGAAAGGAATAATGCTTCTCTCACCAATCTGATTCTTCCCTCAAAAAAAACCCCCAAACTCTCTTCTTGTTGCATCAGAAATAGCTTCAAGCAATTCCTTTACAAATTATCCTGAAGCTCTGCCAATGAATAGGAATGTGATGAGAGTGTGGCTGAATTTACACATTATCATCAGTTTTGGGTATTTAACCATAATTAACTAAATAAGACATAACTGAAACCATGCTAAAGCCAACACCAAGCAATCTACTTAGAGCATGACATAACCTATGAACCCAATATGTTGCCTTGGCAAGCTCATTATACTGATTCCCCTGCTTATTTGGGGTGTATCTGTCATATGGGGTTCTGTGGCTTTCAACATGCTTACTTACCTGAACCCTTGGGCCCAAAGAGATTTTTCATTACTGTTTTTCAAAAACGTCCACTTTTAATAGTTTGAAAGTTCCTTATATCATACCTAGGATTACCAAGGCTTGTTTGTTTTTTGCCTAATTGAATTGGTGAAATTTTAGCTCTATATCGCTATGCCAAGAAAATAGGTACATATGGGGTGTCTGCCTATAACCGTGATGGCGAACCTATGGCACGGGTGCCACAGGTGGCACACGGAGCCATATTGGTGGGCACGCGAGTTGCCCTAGCTCAGCTCCAGCGTGCATCAGCCAACTGATCTTCAGGCATTCCGGTCCCACCGGAAGTTGGGAAACTGGCTGTTTCCGGCCTCCGGGGGGATGGAGAAGGCTGTTGTTGCCCTCCCCAGGCTCCTAGAAAGCCTCTGGAGCCTGGGGAGGGGGGGGAAACGGGCCCACTGGGCCATTGCATGCCAAAAGCAGGGGGAAGTGTGGGGGGGGGTCACGTGCGCATGCGCGGGAGGGCGGGGCACATTGAATTATGGATGTGGGCACACGCACCTGCAACCCCCCACGCTCCCCCCGATTTTGGCACGCGATGGCAAAAAGGTTAGCCATCACTGGCCTATAAGCTATTCTTACAAGTTCATAATATGCTAGTAAAGTTGGAAGATCCAAACGGTAATAATAATGGGGACGGGGGAGTCATTATCTGCTCAATTTCTGTATGCCATATACTGTATCTGTTAAGAACACCAAAGTCTTCATAAGATTGGTGACTTTACTCTAAATATATTTCTTCATCGTTCTCCCAGTCATAACAACTGTGCTACTTATACCTATTCTAAAAATGCTTTTTGGGGGGGGCAGGGGGAAGAAGTAAATCCTATGAAGACTTACAAGTGTATTTTTTACCAGTTAGGACTTTGTACATCTTTTAGTTCAATAAGCAGAATCATCAACATGCACTTTCCCTGTCATAAGCGGAAGAACAAATAATGACACTACATCCCATCCATTTGCTATGGAAACTATGTTTGGTTAAGTATCAGGTGTCTGGCTTTTACTCATGCACTTAGCCGGCAAGATCTATGTATTTATAACCTCGGCAGCCCTAAAGACTAAAACAGCAAAACAATTTCTTTCCAAGCCTTGAAGTTTATTTCAAAATCTGGCTTGAGCAATGATAATATATTAATTATTGTTGGTTTTACAATGGACAGAAGAATGCAGTTCTTCTAGACAAATATATGCTCAATAAGATTAATATTCTACATTAAATACAACACAACAAAGAGTGATTAAGCAAAGCAAGGAAACCAATGTCAATGTTTAAGCAATCTGGTTCTGTATCAGAATCTTGGCATTATGAAAAAATGAGATGACTTGAGAATAGATCAGGGCTTGGGAGCCTGTGGCCTTTATTTTTATTTATTTATACAATGTAAAACAGTTGTATAGTCACCTATCTTAAAACCAATTCTGGGCCGTTTACAACAGAGGTGGGTTTCAGAAGATTCTGACCAGTTCTGGAGAACCATTAGCGGAAATTTTGAGTAGTTTGGAGAACCGGTAAATACCACCTCTGACTGGCCCCGCCCCCGTCTATTCTCTGCCTCCCAAGTCCAAGCTGATCAGGAGGAAATGGGGATTTTGCAGTAACCTTCCCCTGGAGTGGGGAGGGAATGGAGATTTTATAGTATCCTTCCCTGGAATGGGGTAGGAATGGAGATTTTACAGTATCCTTCCCCTGCCATGCCACGCCCACCAAGCCACACCCACAGAACCGGTAGTAAAACATTTTGAAATCCACCACTAGTTTATAATAAAACAATACTTATAATCATAAAATAATTCACCCTTCTAAAAAATAGAAAAATCTGGTACCACAACACTCTTTTCTGTTGGAAACCCGCATTCTCATTTCACTTCACTCTGACTTCATCCTATCTCAGTGCTTGGGGGAAGGATATTCTCCAGAAAGATAAAAAGATGAGGGCCTGAAAAGATACACTTCAAAGAATACCCAAGATGCCAGTGTTTAAGAGAAGGGACCTAGAGCGTGGATATAACTGAATTGCAACTACCAGTATCTTGTGACCCTTTATTTGCTTGGCTATTGAAAATGCAGTTCAGTGGTACTGTATCTGGAAGGCCACCTTAAATTACTGTCCTGATGAAAGGGGAATACTCAAATTAGCAGTTTTCTATAATATTAAATGCCTTCTCTGTTGTTGCTTTTGTTCAGTGGACAAGTATTGCCCCAAAAATCCAAATGGGCATCCCCATTGGACTTTTACAGGGCTTTGAAAACTTGGATGTTCCACAGGGATCTGGGCTAGGAGGTTAAGTAAGACCTGCTGTCAAATTGCATTGAACTGAAGGACAAGTGTTTTTTGATCTCAGGCACATTACTGTTTTTACATATTGTTTTTTATGAATTTTATTGAATTATTTTATTTCTGTATGATGCCCAAAGTCACCTTTATGAGATGTGTGGCTATTCAAAGGCTGGATTCAGAAATGATGTTTTAGAGCTGACAGGCTCCATTCATACGCAAAGGGATCTAGAAGGAGTGAGGAAAGAACAGATAGGCGGCGAATAATTTTCACAATTTTTTCCTTTAGCCCCTTAGAATACCGCCCCAGAGGCACAACACTCTGAAACAGCATGATAGACGAAGTCTCTGGTTTGCAAAGGGAAAGAGCAATAGACAGAAAATATATGTTCTTTCTTTCTACTCCAGCACGCGTCTTGTGAGTGCAGTTCAACTTTAGATTAAGCCGTTATCAGAAGCTTGGCAAAATCCCGACACATAGGGTTCATTGTTCATCATCGACTGTTTTCATAAAGGACCACTGGTCTACTCTTAAAATCTGCACTGCAATTATAAACTACATTTCACATCATAGAATGTGTTATTATACTGAGAAAAGGTAAAGATTTTGCTGGAAAATATTTGCTTGTGCAAAATGTGCTGCAAATGAAAAACAAATCTATTACTGGTATAAAATAAATGAAATGTTGGTGGAAAATGAAATCTTACTTAAGCAAATGAAATTTGCTGCCCCCTGGTGTATCATCATGTTAAAGAATGGGGGCTAGTTTTCCCTCCTAAAGATCTGCATACTTGTTTAGTACATTTTATAACTATGTACATAGAAAAAATATTTTACATACAGGCCATTGAATTCTATTAAAAGTTAATCAGAGAATATATAGACACAAACACACACACACACACTGGCTCTCAGACTAATTTATATTTGCACCTTCAGTTTTTTCTTCACATCAGTTACATAGCCGCCTCCCATTTATAAATTTCCCAAACATACCGTAATCCTTTTAGTCATACTTTCTCAGGCATATTGATGTGATTGCTTTTAAAAGGGATTTAACAGGAGTCCTGCAGATGGTAAAAAGTACTGAAAAATTATCCATGGTACAAATGGATCATCTACAAGTGAATGTATAGATGAAAGGATTTCTCATGTCTGATTATGCAAATGTATTTGGCATTCTGTGTTTGTGAGATTAAATAAAATCTGGTAAGTACAGTGTAGCAGCTCTAAATCAGATAAAAAGATTAGGTACACATTGCCCCATCTAAGGTAAAATACTGCAATGATCACAACAGACATCAAAACAAAATAGTATGTCACATGCAAACGAATCTAATAATTTACAGATAATGCTAAAACATTTACACAGGTTCCCTAATGCTACTCATTACAAAACTGTAATAGCATGGGTGGCTTTAAGGATGCATTATCACCATCGTTGGTTATGAAGTAAGAACTCCTAAATGTTCAACTGGATAGGTAGGATGAATTTTCCTGTTGGCCACGTACACTGGGAAGTCTGAAATGTGCCCTATATCAAAAGATAGGGATATTTACCATTAAAAGACTCCTAAAAATAAACAATAATGAATTGCCAAGTGGGATAATGGTGGGCAAATCATGATGCAATTGTCAATGATTAAGAGAAATCTTGGAGTCATGCTTGATAAAAATATATATCATTAAAAAAAGACAGTGAAAGTAAAACTTGCCATGTTCACTTATAAAAATCTGTGGTGTGAGAACATTTGGAATACTATCTATTTCTGATCTCCACACTTCAGTAATTATTGTGGAGCTGGAAAAGAGCAAGCAACAACTCCCATGTGAGAAAAAATTATAACTAGAAAGAAGGCAGGTAAGAAGGGATGCAATAGATACATGTCATTCTTCAACTGCATACAATAATAATGTTTTAAACATTTTCATAGTATGAAGGAGGGTTTTAAAATAAAACCAACCGAAAAAGCTGGGAAGCATCCCTGATTTCCAACGTATCTTTTAATAGAAAAAGAATAATGTCATTCATATTTATTCAAGATATAAAATTAAGAGGAACTCCATCATTTTCCTCAGTGAGGAAAACTACGGTAAATCCACCCTGGATTTATAGCTAGACTCTATTATGAAATAAAGTTATTATGTAAGTCCATTTTTTAATATTATGCAAAGTCCATCAAATTCTAAGTGTCAACAGGATGTTGAAATCTGAATTTCTACATTTCTCAAAAAGCAGGGATAGGCAATTCAGTGCTTTCCAGATATTTGGAGTCTTTTACACCTTTGATCTTGGATCAAATCTGCAGCATAATAATTAGCCCAATCTGCAGCATAATATTTGTAATATAAATTTATAGTTTATTAAACCTAATACTCTGAAAAGTAGATTATTTGATTTGCAGACTGTTTTTTTTAATTTTTGTGTTTTATCTTAGGTGTTTATATTAGGCTATCTTGTTTACTCATTTACATTACATTGCCATATCACAGTTTTAATATCAAAAGTATGTACAATTTTACACTTGGATCGTAGTATTAATTTTGTAATTTTGTATTCGTAGTCCCCATAATTGTTATTAATCTCTTATTCTTTATTTTGAAATCTTAGTCCTGTAATGGAATTTTATATATGAGCAAAAACAAAGATTGATAGTTTTGAACTTCAGCTCTAATCAGCTCTAGCCCAAAGTCAATGGATTATGGAAATTGCAAAACAAACTCTCAAAGATTAAAATCTATTTTCTTCCCAACCTTTATTCATTCTTAATCATCACCAAGAATCAGAACTGGGGAAAAGACTCTCCTTAGTAACTAATTTTAATGGATAAAATTACTAAGATCGATTCAAGATCCCCTTAAGTCTCAGTTGTGTTACAAAGTACAGGTAGTCCTCAACTTACAACAGTTCATTTGGTGACTGTTCAGTTACAACAGCACTGAAAAAGTGACTTATGACCATTTTTCACAGTTATGACCAGTGCAACATCCCCATGGTCATGTGATCAAATTTGGATGCTTGGCAACTGACTCATATTTATGATAGTTGCAGTGTCACGTGATCCCCTTTTGTAAACTTCTGCCAAGGATAGTCAACAGGGAGGCTAGATTCACCTAACCGTGTCACTAATATAACTACAGTGATTCACTTAACAACGGTGTCAAGAAAAGTCATAAAATGGAGCAAAACTCACTTAACAAGTCTCTCAGCAACAGAAATTTTGAGCTCAGTTGCGGTCGTAAATCAAGGGCACACAGCTTGTTTGAAAACAGGGAGGGGAAAGCACAGAACCTGGGAATAATACAGTAAAACTTCCTCCTCTGGAGATTCACCCAAGGCCAGCGCAAAACTCAATGGGGGATGATGGGCTTCTGGTAGCTCTTCTGCCATTCCCTTTTCAACAACCATAACTGAAGCTGGAAAAAAAAATCCGGATGACCTCGAGATGGTAGCTAAGGCAGCCTGAAGTCAACGGTTTTTTGCTACTCCGACATGGTGACCTACTCGCCAGTCCGGCTGCTACGCACCACAGAGAACGGGAGTCGAAACTCACCATATCGTCCGCCCAGTGATGAAACTCAATTTTTTTTTTTACTACCGGTTCTATGGGCATGGCTTGGTGGGTGTGGTGTGGCTTATTGGGCATAGTATGGGAAGGATCCTGCAAAATCTCCATTCCCACCCCACTCCTGGGGGAAGGATCCTGCAAAATCTCCATTCCCACCCCACTGTGGGGCCAGCCAGAGATGGTATTTGCTGGTTCTCTGAACTAGTCAAAGTTTCTGCTACCGGTTCTCCAGAACCTGTCAGAACCTGCTGGATTTCACCCGAGTCAGCCCCGCTTTTGCGCGTTCCTCCCAACTGACGCGCTCAGCCCAAGCCGACCAAGAAGCGAGATGCTCAATTCGCCTGTAGAGGAAGCCGCTGGGCAGCATGGCTTTCGTTTCCATGCCAACCAGTCGCGGGAGCGTCTCAGCCTTCTTCACTTCCCCCCCCCCCCACCGGTCCTCAGCACAGGAAAGCAAATCGCGCCGAAACCGAGAAAGGTCCTCCGCTGTGTCGAGCGCATAGGAAATTACGCCACGAAGCTCGACAAGAGCCTTTCTCAGCCATGTACATTTCCCGGTCCTGCCGCTCTGGGGGTCTTTTCTCTTTGGTTGGAGCCAAAAACTAAGGCGTGGAAGCGAGCGACGATGTTCGGGTTGGGGTTTTCCTTTCTCGGAGGGCTGTCTTGCGCGTTGCCCGTTCAGCGCGTAAGACTTCTTCCTAAGGGAGGAGGACGGCAGCAAAGCAACCAATCAGCGAGAAAAACGAGCCAGCCCTTCCGGATTCGCTGCCTGCTCCTTCATGCCGCAGTCTTTTTAGGGAGGCAGCCAAGCGGACAGGCTCAGGCGACGGCGACCGAGAAGGACCCTTTTCTGCGCTGAACGTGACGGGGAGCGCGTGGCCACCCCGTCGGTTTTTGCGCACGGTCCCAGGAGGCGCGAATCTTTGTCCCGTTGCTCGAGCCATGTCCGTTAGCGAGATGTTTATCGCTTTGCAGGGCGTGCTCACCGCCGACCAGGATATCCGCGAGGTAAGGGCACCAGGACTGTTAACTCCCAGGATTCCCGGCCGTGGCTGGGAATTTTGGGTATTGTAGTTCTTACCCGTCCTGAGAGGGGGCGGATGTAAGATGGGTAATGGGTCATACCGGTTGAAAGGAAAAAGGGAAAGCTTTTGTTGCCCTTCCTGCACACACACTTACACACACCCCATTACCTATCTACCTATATGGGTTTGCATGAATTTGCTCCGTAGTGAATAATCATGGTCTAAACCAGTATTTCCCTAAACTCTGGTCCGAGGGTTCCCCGAGGGCATCTCAGGAATCTACAAAATCTGGCAAAATTGCCAGATATTGAAGTTAATTTGCAAAAATTTAAAATAATTTCATTCTAAAACAAAACAAAAAAATACGATTTTTCATGAAAATATTTATGTTAACTAAGTTTAATACTGTTCTTTTTTTTTACATGCTGCAACCAACAAATATCCTGCAAATGCATCCGTTTTAATTTTTAGCATAGTAAATATTGATAGGGTCCTCCATAATTTTTAGAAGTCGGAAGGAGTCCTGAGAGTTGTAAGAAACACTGGTCTAAAATATAACTGTATTTATATTACAGCATTAATTTATGACCATGATGTATATTACATTACCTTGACTTATGACCATAATTGAGCCCAGTTGTAAGTTGTAGTGATTGTATATTGACGTATCATGTGACAAGGCCTGCTTTTATGATATTTTTGCAGTAATCCTTAGGTGAATCTATTTCCCAAGTGGGCTTTTTTTTTGCCAGAAACCAGCAAAAAAAATCAGTCACATGACCTCAGGATATAGCAAATGGCCATAAAGGTGAGCTGGTTCCAAAATACAATCACATGACCTGGGAGGGTGCAGCTGTCATAATTTCAAAAATGGATTATAAGTAGCTCTGGGGAGGTCCCTTGTAACTTTAAAGGGTCTTTGTTACCTGCCATGAATCAAAGGCTACTTGTCAAAGGAAGGGAAAGACAGAGGAGAAGCAGATGTTTTAATTACTGTATTTTTTGGAGTATAAAACGCTCTAGACTATGAGACGCACGTAACTTTTTTGGTGAGGAAAACAAGAAAAAGAAATGTGCCTCTGCCTCCCAGCAATTTTGCCTCGTTGCAGCAAACAGCAAATAGCCTGCTTTACGTTCATTTTCGTTTTCAGCATAGCTTGATTAGCACAAGAAAAAAAAATCTGCTCCCAGCAATTTAACTCCTTGAAACAAGCAGCAATAGGCAATGGCAATCCCTGCAGCCTGAAACAGCTGAGAGTCAGGAGGCAGATCCAACCACAATCAACTTGTGCCAATTAGGCTGTGCTGAAGCTGAAATGGTTCATGAATCCCCAACGTTATGTTTTCTGGCAGACAATGTACATAGGCATCTTAAACTTAGCAAATAGCAAAAATAAAGAACCCCAGCAATGAAGATAGAAAGTAGTATTGTAGTGTTGGTTGATGCAATAGGTACAAAGTCAAATAGATTGTATCATATTACAGGTAGCCCTCACTTACTAACTGCTTCATTTAACAACTTTTTGAAGTTACATCTGTAAAAATAGCTTTGCGACTAGTCCACATATTTATGACTGTCACAGCATCCTGTACTCACATAATTACCATTCAGGCATTTTGCAACCAGCATGCATTTAGGACCATCACAGCATCGCACAATTGCCATTTGTGTACATCGCAAGTAGCTTGTAACAAGCAGAGTTAAATAGAGAAGACAGAAGTAAAATTGTAAGCCACAGTAATGTGATATTTTGCTTAGCAACCAAATAGGAAATGGGATTGTAATCCCATTGCATTCATGTAATTTTCTGCTTAGTGGTTGCAGCGTTTAGGATGGAGTTGCTGGTCACTAAGCGAGGTCTACCTGTAGCAGTATTGAAGGGAATTGGATCTTCAAAATGTATTAGGCCTCTAAAAATATGTAAACCCTTTTCCTGTTGGAATAAGAAAATCAGATCATTTCTTAATAAATTTTGAAGGCACACAGAAGGTGGGGGGAGATTTAGTTGTCTAAATTCCCATATGGATATGCAAATAGATACTTCAATTTTCTGTCAGCCGAGGTCTTTTATAACATGATTATACGTACTGTATAAGCCGAAATGTAACATTATGTATGTACTCGTCTGGAAATCCCAAATCCAAGAATTTGTGTTGTATCTTCAAATTGGATCGCTTATGGTAAACCAGGTTTTGCATAACGTTAGAAAAGAAGACAAAATCACATTAGTCTTGTTTGAAAATGTTTTTGTTTTTAACAATCATGCTCAGGGAATTTTTTTATCAAATACAGGAGATTAGGAAAGTTGTTCAAGGTTTGGAGCAAACTGCCCGGGAAACTTTGACTGTGCTTCAAGGAGTCCACCAGGGTTCTGGATTTCAAGACAGTAAGTCCAGCTTTGTTTGTTGTATTCAGTATATCACACTGTTGGGAAAGAATGGAAAATGTATTGATCCTACAAAAGCAGTTGCTACCAGATAAGGTGGGGGATATATTTTCTTACTCAAAATGACCTTGCATTTTTTTGTCAGAAATATGGGGACCTATAGAAAGTAAGAAGGGATGCGGTGGCTCAGTGACTAAGATGCTGAGCTTGTCGATCAAAAGGTTGGCATTCAGCAGTTCAAATCCCTAGTGCCGCGTAATGGGGTGAGCTCCTGTTACTTGTCCCAGTTTTTGCCAACCTAGTAGTTCGAAAGCACGTAAAGACCACCTTTGGTGAGAAGGTAACAGTGCCTGTGCCCCTGCCACATGACCACGGAGACATCTTTGGACAGTGCTGGCTCTTTGGCTTTGAAACAGAGATGAGCACCACCCCCTAGAATCGGGAATGACTAGCACATATGTGCGAGGGGAACCTTTACCTTTACCTATAGGTATTTAGCCAGTCAATAATTAATTTTTTTTAGAGAGTGTTGAATACCTGATACATCATTTGAATGGTGTGGTAGCAAAATGTTTCTTAAGCCTTGAAAATTTAGGACAAGTATGGGCAAACTGCATTTGGTTCCCAATCCCCTCTTGTAGTGTCCTGAATTGTGCAGCTGAATTTCAGTGGCCAATCCCTGAGGAACAAAAATATGATTTTTTTCTGATCATTTTTGGCAGAAAATCTTTTCAAGGTGTGTCAAAGTTCATTTAGAATGAATATACCAGTTTGCATACAAACGAAGTGCATACATCTTAAAGCTTCTTCTCAGAAGTCTTACACAGCCACATTGGTGTGGTGTGTCAGCATCTGCCTGCTATGGTCCTTAGCCACTAAAAAGAGACAGAAAGAGGAAAAAAGGTTTATTTTCCCAGCTTAACACATAAAAGGGCCAGATCAAAATTTGTCATCACAAATTTGTTTCATTCATTTGAGAATGGCTAACACTTTAATCTGGACCAATTTCTTTTAATTCTGAATTTTTGTTTTTTCGCAGCTCACATGTTTATGCTTGAAGCCATACAATATCAATAGCTTTTTTTTAACTTGCTATTTTCTTTTAATTTCAGTACCAAAGAAATGTCAGAAGGCTCGAGAACACTTTAATACTGTTAAAATACATCTGGCTTCTCTGAAAACAAAGTTTCCTGCAGATCAATATTACAGGTTAGTGAATTCCTCCCTTCCATTCCCACAGTACACATTTGACACCGAATAGATTTCAAAAGGGGGGAAAAAAACCTGATCTCGTAAAAGATAGAATTATTGTTAGAGGGAGTTATACTAAACAATTATTTGCTGTATTAATCCTTAGTGTTGTATGTTAAATAATAAATAATTTGCTGTGCAAGAAAAATTATTTGAGAAATTGTTTGGGGAGGGTGCTATAGATTAACAAGAATAATTTGGCATTCTCCAGCTAATTACTATTATACAGTCTAACTTCTTGCAACACAAAGTATATTGCTCTTCAACAGACGAGCAAGATACACATATATTTCCCTATTGATGTTTGGTTATATAACCATTGAAATGATGTAAGCATGACCCTGGTATTAAAAATGCGCATTAAATGCCTATATTTCAATCAGGTGTTTTTCCATACAGATTTCATGAACATTGGAGATTTGTGCTCCAACGACTGGTGTTCTTAGCAGCATTTGTTGTCTATCTGGAAACAGAAACCTTGGTGACACGGGAAGCTGTTACTGAAATTCTTGGAAGTAAGTTAATAAGAAGATTTGGAGGAAGGTTTGTCATGGCATTAGGAATCTCATGTTTGTTACTTGCCAAAATAGTTTGCCTAATTATTTCTGAATTCATGTATATTCCTTTTCTTTTCAGTTGAAGCTGATAGAGAAAAAGGCTTTCATCTGGACATTGAGGATTATCTTTCTGGAGTATTGACTCTTGCAAGTGAGCTGGTATGTAGAATATTGTACAGCTATATTGCTCATCTAATTGAATAGAAGGAAATAGCAAGTTAATTCATGGAAACAGTTCGGTTTCTTTTGACCGGGTATTCTCGTTGGATGAGGCAATCTCAAATGTTGGCTAAAAAATTCTGGGAAGTGTAAAATCTCTTATTTGGAGGACAGCAAGTGAAGATGGTACATCTAAATGGCATTATTTTCTTGTTGGCTGAGTGATTAAAGTTTCTTGTTAACCTTTCCTATTGTCTGATGGACAAGATTTTAATTAGTAAAGTTTTTAGTTAAAAAGCTTTTGAGATTGGGGATTCATCTAAGGGTACATCTCCCAACCTAGGTACTTTCAAAACATCTGGATTTCAAGTTCATGCTTTCTGAAAATAATTAGGTTGTATTTGTATCCTGTTAACATACAGGTATTATAGTGGAACTCCAGGGAGGCATAATAGGCTTCATTCTGTGTTTTATTTAATAGTCTAGGTTAGCTGTGAACAGTGTGACATCTGGGGACTATTCTCGGCCACTTCGCATCTCTGTTTTCATCAATGAATTAGATTCAGGATTCCGCCTGCTCAATTTGAAAAATGATTCCCTGAGGAAACGCTACGATGGCCTAAAGTATGATGTCAAGAAGATAGAAGAGGTGGTTTATGACTTGTCAATCAGAGGACTCAGCAAAACGGCAACCGGAGGTGCTGGTGAGGAGAAATAGAAAAGGCCTCACTGAACTGCATTCATGATTACCTCAGTAATGTGGCCAATGAAAGAGCAGCTCTAACTGCTCTCTAGCAGTAATGTAGAAGAACCACAAGCTGCAAACTATGTTTTTCCCCATCTGAACACTTAGTAGATGTCTGACTTGAAAACCTTCTAAACTGTTCTGTAAATCCCCCATCTAGTGGACTGTGTTTGCAGTATAAGTTACTATGATATAAACTGTGTTTGTGAATTATGACCTTTATTGTCTTAATAATCCTGCAGTCTCAAACATGGTAATCAGTTGCTATTGTATTTTAGTATCAGGCTGAGCTGATTCTTTCTGGACCTCTCCATAATTCACATTTAGTACAATGAATGCTCATTTTAAAAGGAGCACTTGATTTCAACATGTGTAAATATGTTTATCATTAGAATGAAATCAGAATACTTCATTTTCTATTCTTGTTAGATTGTAAGATTTCAGATGTAATCGGTTCCATAAGTAAACATGTTAGGAATATATTTCTAAATGATCATTATATAGTACAGAGAATCTATTCTGAAGTAAGCCGATTCTTAAACATTGGAAAGAACTGTGAACCATTCCTAATACATTTATATGCATATTCTTAGTCTATATCCAGTTTTGTTTTTTTTTAAATTGAGAACATCGAAATGTGTTTGTGGTTTAGTGAAAGGCAAAGGGCGATATGCAGTTAAGTTGCTTGAAATCTGTACTTGAGTCAGATAGTGGTCCATTCAATTTAAAATAAGGTTCTAAGCTGATTTTTAGTAAATAGGGTAGAGAAAAATGTCAGCTAAATCCTAATTATGCTTACCTGAATGCTGGTTGTTTTCATTCAACTCATTTCCAGCAAACTTACATAAGTTCACCACCTTAGAATAGTAAGATGCGGATGTTAAGCAAACTGACTATATGGCCACTTATTCTGTTTCCTCTCCCATGTTAATATTTGATTGTCATCTTCACTGTCATTCAGGCATAAACTACATGTTATTTCTGAAATGTATAACGACATGTTTCTGTTTGATCATTTTGCATATACAATGTTTTGTCTCATTCTTTCTCCATTGTTTGTGTTTTTTGAGAAAGATTATCTCCCAAAGAATAAAAAACATGTACTTTATGATAATTCATATAAGCATCCTTGTTTATAAAGTTTTTTCTTGTTCTGGTTGCTGTTTTTGAAATGTTCAATGGGAAGCAAATAGTTCCTTTGTTAAAGTTGCTAAATAAAAATAAAAAGACATTTTTTTAAACATGGCATGTGCTTGTAAGTCTGTAATTTACACTTCATCCAAGATAATGCCCGTAAAAGTCAATGGTTTGATAATTTGTTTAATTAGAATGGAATTAGGAATTTGCTAATAATCCTAAATTCAGGATTCTGTGTGTCATTAATCACCCCTTCAGTTAGGTTAATAAAATTTGCTAGAAAAGGTGTTCCTTGATTTTTTCTATCTAATACAGCTCTCCCCAAATATAGCTAATTAGACTAGCAAGACAGCTGCCAAATAATAGATGAGAGCTAGCTCAGTCTAATGGGATATCACAGCACAATGTGGTACATAATGTTAACGTATCTCTTGAAACATGAGATGTCTATCCAGTGATTAGTGATTTATTTAAAAGAAATCTTCCTATCTTTCCCAGCCCTTTCTATATATGGGCTAAAAATACCATGAAAAATTGACTATTTTTTAAAATTTAACATTTGTTAATTGTTTCTGGATTTGATAGGTAAACTAAACGGATCTATTCATATAGGAATCGTTAGAATGTTAAATTCCATGATCAGAATCACATATTCAAGTATCAGGCACTAAAACAAGGGTTCAATCTCGTGTCATCATGGCACAGTCACCTGATGTATCATGACTTTTTCCCCCTTCACTAAACCGGGCATGGGCCATGAGTTTGACAGCCCTGAACTAAAAAGAATCCTTCAAATTTATATAATGTTGTACAAAAGAGTTACAACATACATCGTAGAAGGGCTGTATTAGTCTATGGCAGCTGAAACAAAGTTTGGTAGCACCTTTTCCAACTAACAGGTTTTATTAAACTATAAAACTTTTAACACATTGCAATGACTAATCAATGTATTTGCAATCTGTATGTAATAGTACAAACACCCTCTTTTTAAATTGTACATCAGTTTAGCACTCCCATGCATCTGATGAGGTGTGCCATAGCTCATCCTTGTGTATGGTTTTCAATAGAATTTGTTAGTCAGAAAAGATACTATCAAACTCCTGAATTTATTATGAGAAATTGAAAACAGATGGTTTGTCCTCTTTCACTAGGACCCATTTAAGAGTTTTGAGTAAAAAATGTTTACATGGTTGGTGTCACAAAGCTCCAAATATTTATTTATTTATTTATATGCAGAGAAAAAGCTGAGACGGAGACAGATTAATTCACATACTACACTAAACTGCAATGTATATGATTTGGGCTTAATACTTTGTATTCAAGAAGCCATTTGATCATGTGAAAATCCGATGCAACTAATTTCTTCTTGAACTTCTGTAATCCTCCCCACTGCTTATGCACTCCGGTTCTTTTCCTTCAACAAGAACTTGTTACTAAAGACAAAACATAAAAACGTTATCTGTATGTTGCCTACAAAACTGAACTACCGACTTGTTTTAATTCTGTAGTTTTAGCCTAGCACCAACAGAGCGTTGTCTGAAAAGAAGTAATTGAAAGAATGAGAAAAATAAGTTTGAGACATTATAACAATGGCTAAATGGATTTGTTTGATACATCTGAATCCCTCAGAGTACAGTTGCAAGAAAAAGTATGAACCCCTTGGGATTACGTGGAGTTTGTTCAATTAAACCATGGCAACATATAATGTTTGTGTAGTATTATTTTAAGCAGACTGTTCTTCTGTTGTTGTGACTTAGATGAAGTTCAGAGCACATTTTATGACCAATTCATGCAAAACTCCACGTAATCCCAAGGGGTTCACATACTTTTTCTTGCAACTGTATGTTCTTACCCTAAGCATAGTTGAGGTTTATGAAGACTACTATTACTAATAACAGCGTAATGAGTTTTCAGATAGATTAGAAATATGTGAAAGAAATCTGAAAAGACTTATCGCCATAAAATGACTTAACACAAATGTATCAATCATCTTACGACATGGAACTACAGAATTTGAGAATCTTTGATTTAAATAAAAACGATGTATAAATAGTCGTCATTTAGCAACCATTGGAAGTTACAATATTGAGGAAAAGATAACTTTGCAAGCGATCATATTCGTGACTTTTTCAGGTCTGAAAAGCAAAGGAAAGCTAAAATAAGATCATAAGCACAGTCGTGTTTTCAGTTAACCATCGTTTTGCTTAACAACCAAGTTGCCAGGCCCAACTGTGATTACAAAATGGGGAAGGTTTTTTTTCTTATTCAATTGGCCCAATTCTCGGAGACTGCCTGGACTGGTCCCTACAGGTTTCTTGGCAAGGTTTCCAAGAGTGATTTGCTATTGCTTCCTTCCTAGGGCTGAGACAAAGTGACTGGCCCAAGGTCACCAAACTGGTTTTGTGCCTAAGGCTGGATTAGAATTCCAGGTCTCCTGGGTTTTAGCCTGATGTCTTAACTACTATTTATTTAGCGTATGGCATATCACATATGGACTAGTAATATATATTAACATTTCATCTAGATTAGTAAAACACAGTAAAATATAAGTGTTAAAGAGATATGTGTTCAAATACCAATGTCTAGGCCATCTAATCACTAGAACACAGCATCATTTATATTAAAAAAAAGAATCAGATACTGGACCAGTATTTGCCCTCAGCTTACAGCAGTCACAATGTGATCTACAGTTTATTGTGGGACCCCGCAGTCACACTGAGGAGAGGATACTATTTATACAGAGTCCTGGCAGATGGCATGTGAGGTGTGAATCCTATTCAGGATTGTCCATGGCTGACATGGTTGTTCAAAGCCTGGCACCCTTTTTGTGGGATCGTTTATATGTCGTCCTATGACTGGGTGTTTAGCCACTCAGTTGGCTTTCCATTGGGAAGGATTGTTAAAGTTGTTAGGTAGCTTTTTGTGCAAGTGCCAGTGGGGGCTTCCTGGATTTGAGTCTTCCTGCTGATAAATGAGGAAGACCACTATACTAAACTGGTTCTCAAATGAAGTTTATTGGTACCGTGTTTCCCCGAAAATAAGATCCTGTCTTATATTTTTTTGATAAGGCTTGGCCTTATTTTCAGGAATGTTTTCTTATTTTGGGGCATGTGGAGCAAGACTGGGTTCCTGCTGCCGTTTTGTTTGTTTGTTTGTTTGTTTGTTCGATTTATATATGCCACCCTTCTCTAGAGACTTAGGGCAGCTTACAATGCATTAAGCAATAGCCTTCATACTTTTGTATATACCTGCTTAGTAGGGCTTTTTGGCCCACCCTGAACGGTATTCTATTTTATACAAAGTCAGCTTATTGCCCCCACAAACTGGGTCATTTTACCTACCTCGGAAGGATGAAAGGCTGAGTCAACCTTGAGCCTGGTGAGAATTGAACTCACAGTAATTGCAGGCAGCTGGCAGCTAAGTGCTACTTTAACAGCAACAGTTTAGTCAGCTGCGCCACCCAAGGCTCTTACCTGATTTCCAGCTCTGTCTCCCTAACCAGAGGAAATGGCGGGGACCAGCTGTGCATGCATTTAAATATTTTCAGGGAAGGCTTATTTTATGGGGGGCTTATATGCTTAAAAGCCCAATTGGGCTTATTATCGGGGATGTCTTATTTTAGGGGAAACAGGGTAGCTAAATGAAATTTTTGTAATCAGCCCTTGATATGCCATGCAAAGGCCAATACCTCCAATTAAAACAAGTTTATGCATTCCAGTCTTAAGAGGATATATGAATTCTGCTATTATGGCTCCTCACTACATTGATGAGTGAGGCTGCAATGAGTCTCCCAACAATCCATACTTACTAATAAAAGAGAATATATGAAGCTCAGGGTTGAACTGTGGAGCCTTTGGTTGCTTGCAAGCAACCAAGCTCAGAGAGCACCAAGGATTTCACAATCCACAATTAAAATTCCTGGCTTAGCGTTATGTTACTTCAACTATTATTGTCACTTGGAATATTTTACTATTTAAAATCTTAGCTGATTTTAAGGAACTTCAAACAATATAAAAAATCCAAAATAAAACTTACCTAATTTAGGATCTAGTTGTAGATGAATATATATATAACAGAGATTTGGATGAATGAACTGGAAGAGTTGGCCTCTCCCAGTTGTACCCACTTGAGTACCCTGTTCATCATTAGCACATACGAAGTTGGAGAAGGTGCGTTGCGGTGGTCCATTGGGATTCCATCTTCTTCTCCAGGTTCCCTGTCCACTTGAGTATCAAGATTGAATTTGCAGAAGTACTAAGGACAGATTGGGGATTCTGTTGGTGTACTGCCTGCCATGTTGCCCATTAGTTTCCCACACTGAACTGACAAGAGCGTAATGGTATGTAGGGATGATCTTGGGAAACAGGGCTAAGAGACTTAACCAAGGGAATGGTCAGATAAAAGGCAGTGTCAAGCCTGAATTTGATTGGGGTGTGGGATTGTTTGTATCCTTAGATACTCTGACATGAATTCAGTTTGACACAGTTTGGAGCTGAAGGGGGGAGAGCTGAGGAGGATAGAGCCTTCAGCTGAAGCAACATAGCTAGCCGATGAGTTACGTACATTCCAACAGCTGGCTGACCGGAGGAGGAGGAGAGAAGTTGCCAAGCAACCAGCTTTCATCTTGGTTGGACAATGTGACTGTTTTGGAAAATTAAGAAACTATACTTATATTGGGGTGGAAAGCACGGGGACCTTCGGTACTGGCTTTCCA